>JAEIFN010000175.1:0-21024 GCA_018903675.1 Zaprionus capensis | reverse complement strand
CACTTAGGGAAATGAAATCGCAAGAATTATTAAAATCACAGGGAGCAAAGGCTAAACACGTCTGACCACCAAGATAGTTAGAATAACAATGAATAACAATATTAAAACAAACAAATTTTTTTGTCCAAATCAATTTATAAATTAGTTACAAATTCTTTTTATATTGTTGGGGTCACGATTGTAGATTTAATTTGTTATTTTTAAGATTTTTTATTACTACAATTTAATTTATGAATTCCATAACTGATTTCTTACAATACTAGTCTGGAACTCGAAATTCGAAAATTTGGAAAGATTTTAGAATTTTTACAATTTGGGTTTCTTTGCAAGTTGTGTTTCGAATTGTGAAACAGGGGTAAATTTTGAGCAGTGGTAAAGTTTTAAGAAATTGGTAATCATGCCGCTAACACGGTCAACTGAAGATTTAACGACAGGGCTGTATGTGGGCTGCGGTCACGAATTTCACAAGACGTATTTAAAAACACATCTTAAATCAAGTGGCAATTGTCCAATTTGCAAAATTAGCTGCGCACCAACTGGCAAACAGGCTGCGATTCCTCCTGCTTATATTACCCGCTCTCAAGCAGCCATTGCTTCAAATACAACAACTAGCACGACAGATGAGGAGGCTTCTACATCAGCATCTGCCAATAGGATATTTATTTATTTATTATTTATTTATTTATTTATTTATTTAAAGTCAACTAAGAGCAGTCGACTGTAAGTATGAAAAATAAAAAATAAAAATTAATATTACATTTTTGTATAATAAAATTAAATATGAATTAAAAGTAATATATGTATATGTAAAATTAAAGTTAAAGTTTACGTTAAACAGTAACATTTTAAAAATGAAATTAAATTTTAAATTTTGAAATTTTGAAACTGGGACTAACAAATTAGCCGAACCAACATTTGTTGCAGAGGATTGGGGAAACCCAGAAAAAACCCAATCAGATCGGTAGTTGTTAGTTAGGTTAGTTGTTAGAGTTAAATGTTAATGAGTTAATGATGGCATTTTTAATAGCTATTAGGGAACTCTCTGAGTTAATTACTCCAGAAAGTTTGTTGTAATCAGAGCAGAGAATTCGGAAAGGCTCATGCAGGCTATAATTGTTATTACAGAAATCAAGCAAAAGAGGTGCAAAATTTCGGGTTAATCTAGAGGGGATAGAGAAGTTAATTTGATTTAGCAAGATCGGGGAATCGATATCATACTTAATCAACTTAACAAGGAACATGACACCTAACATTAAACGGCGGTTAGCAAGAGAAGTTAAGTTATGATAAATCGAATGCAATAAATCGAATGCAAAATCAAATTATGTCTAGACTTACCGAGCAGATAAGCAGACTGATTGAAGAGAATGTCGAAGCTTGTATTAGTCGTCGTTGTACGCCTCAAGGAAGGGAAAATGAGTGCACTGGATCGAATGGATTGGTAGGATTAGCGGTCGATGTTCCTCCAGCTAATATGCCTTTGTCCAGAACAGCATCACTTTCACAGGGTAGTTATCAGTCCGATCTGCTACAGAGACCCGACAAAGTAGGCCACATCTTAAATGATTGAATAATATTTTTTAGGGGGGGGGTTTTTATTATTTTTTTTTTTTTTTTTATTTTTAGTTTTTTTTTTTTTTTTTAATTTATTTTTTTTTTTTTTTTTTTTTTTTTTTTATAACTTCATATTTTAAAAGTTTTTTTTTTTTTAATTTTTTTTTTAAGTTTTTTTGTTTTTAATTTTTTTTTTTTCCCCCCTTTTCCCTTTTTTTTTTTTTTTTTTTTTTTTTTTGTTTTTTTTTTTCCCCTAAAAAATTTTTTTTTTTAATATTAAAATTTATTTCTCTTCTTTATTAAATAAAATTTTTTTTTTTTTTTTTTTTTTTTTTTTTTTTTTTTTCGGTTTTTTAACCCCTTCTACACCTCCTTCAATAATTTTTTTTTATTTTTATATATTTTTTCCTTTGAGGGGTTAACTACTTGGGACACATAGTGGGTGTTGGTGAACGAATGAAAAGAGTGGACTGTAATTTTCCTTTTTTCTAGGTTGCACACTTTATTTCTTTTTTGACTTCATACAATGTTGGCGAGTTCATTCTCGCGTCCCTTATTCTTAGCGTCTTCACAAAACACTAAACTTTTTAAGTATTCACAGATTTCGGTAACAAACTTATCGATATCCATTACATTCTAAAGCAGAAGCATAGTTGCATTGCTCTGTTAACAAACATATGTTTCTGGGAAATATAACATAACAATTTAAATTCAATACGTAAACGTCTCATTTCTAACCATACCGGCCCCCCCTGAACTCCGCGTTCAGTTAATTGGGAGCGGTGCAATCTTTGTAATAGACCGCTTATATATTCCATGTGCCGTCTTTATTGTTACAACTCTGATCTTGTGGTCGCTTCCTGGATGAACCTCGATGATGCGCCCCAGTAGCCATTTGGATGGAGGTAAATTGGGCTCCTTTAGAACCACAAGTGTATCCACGCATAGATTGGGGGTTTTCAATTGCCATTTGTTGCGCTCCTGCAGACTCGTCAAGTACTCCATATGCCAGCGCTTCCAGAATCCCTGTACCATAGCCTGAAGCTGAGTCCAACGCTGCAATCTGTTAATGCTTGTGTTCAAAAGCGACGGTTCTGTCAAAGCTGTGTATGGTTGTCCCACTAGAAAGTGTGCCGGTGTCAGTGGGTCAAGGCTGTCATCTCCAGATTGTGACAAAGGCCGTGAATTCAGAAGAGCTTCGATTTGTGTCAATACGGTACACAACTCTTCAAAGGTGAGAGCGGCAGCTCCTACTACTCGACGCAAATGAAGTTTAATTGAACGCACGCCCGTTTCCCACAACCCACCAAAATGTGGTGCGGACGGGGGAATGAAATGCCAAGTGAGTCCTTCCGTGGCAAAGAAGTTAGCTAGATGCTCATCCTTAGCATGTGCTGTAGCTACTTCTCGCATGGTATTCAGCTCCCGTTTGGCTCCGTGTTGTCGGAGTAAAGATCCGTCGGAGTCTTCCTTCGTGCACAAAAGCGTTTGAACGCGGCTATAAACGCATTCGTTGTCAGATCGCTGACTACCTCAATATGGATGGCCTTAGTTGCCAGACACACAAAGATGGCAAACCATGCCTTGCCAATCCTCGGAGTTCGACCTTTAGATTCCTTTATAGCGATAGGTCCCGCATAGTCGAGACCAGTGTGTTGAAAACATGGACTTTGATGAACTCTAGGTACAGGTAGATCTGCCAGTACCTGCTGTGCTGTGTTACGGCGTTGCATAAAACATTGCTTGCAACGAAAGACTTCTTTCCGGATCAAGTTACGTGCTCCCAATATCCAAAATTGTTGTCGATCGATATGGAAAGTAGCTTCAACGCCGGAATGGAGATGAGTTCTGTGAAAATAATGAATTAATAACGATGCAATTGCCGAAGACTTAGCTACGAGAATGGGATGTTTTGCATTGAAGTTCAGTTCGGATTTCACAATGCGCCCTCCGACTCGCAGTAATCCAATCGGGTCACAAAATGGTGCGAGCTTTATTAAATTCGATTTTGTTTGTAGAAGGTTGCCTCTCGAGAGTACTTCATAGTCCCGAGTGAATTCAGTACGTTGCATATGCAGCAAAAGTCTGTTACGTGCATAATGTAATTCAGTTGCCGTCAAGAATCTGCCTCGAGTCCAATCCTGACATGGATACTTCAAATTGTCTCCGTTGTCTAATTTACAAAGTTTTCCTTTGCGGCAATGTTGATGCAAGAAACGAAAGACATAGCAAGTAACCCGCAGAAGATGGCTCCAAGATGACAACTTGTTGCTCAACAATTAGAGCACGTCTATATTCAATTCAGGATTTTGTGCAATAACAAGGGTTTTTTGTGGTTTTTCTTCCACTGCGGCGAGGGGAAGTACGTCGAATTCAGATCCTTTTCTTTCAGATGGCCATTCTGGACGAGGTTGTGAGAGCCATGGTGGACCTTTCCACCATAAACTGTGTTCAAGTAGCTTGGAAGGCAATAATCCTCGCGATGCACAATCAGCTGGATTGTCTTCTGACCTTATATGATGCCAACAGTTCCTTGGATAATCCTGTATGATTTCTGCTGTCCTGTTGCACACTGATAACCAATGCAGTACAATTTCCGAATCGCTCCAGCAGTCGATGCTAGCGACTGGAATGGTTAAAGAGTCCTTGATGAGCGTTAATAACTTCGATAATAGATGAGCAGCATTTAGTTCTAGTCGAGGTATTGAAATAGGTTTGATCGGAGCAACACGAGTTTTGGCAGCGATCAAAGTAACCACGATTTCAGCTCCTATTGCGACACGACTGTAAACAACAGCTCCAAATGCTTGCGATGAAGCATCTGCGTATCCATGTAATTCGATAGCGTGTGCTGGCCTAGCAATGTGTCGAGGAATCCGACACTTCGATAATAAATCAAGTTCATTTGCCAAAATAATCCAACGCCTTAATATAGGTCCGGTGAGCACATCCTCCCAGTCGAGGGAAGTCAGCCAACATTCTTGGAAAAGTATTTTCAGCATTACAGTTGTTGGTGCCACAAATCCCAGTGGATCGTAGATCTTTGACAGTTCAGACAAAAGGGTGCGCTTAGTTGGCTCGCGATCAGTGTTAAAGGTATTGAGCTTTATGCCGACTTCATCGGATCTTGGACTCCACAGCAATCCCAAGATTTTAACCAAGTGAGATACAGGCTGGTCTTCATCCGCAATCGGCTTGTATTCACAGTCTTGCAAAGGTAACATCCTCATAAGCTCTTCACAATTAGAGCTCCACTTCCGAAGATTGAATTTGGCTTTGGCTAGCAAGCAAACAAGTTCGTCCTTTAGTTTGAGTAGACCCTCTACAGAATCGGCTCCCGAAGATATGTCGTCCACATACGTATCGTGTAATAGAGCGTGCGCAGCCAAGGGATGCTCCTGTCGATAATCTTCAGCAAGTTGCTTTAGTACTCTTACCGCTAAAAAGGGTGACGGTGCTAATCCATATGTGACAGTCAACAAACGATAGTGTCGAAGAGGAAATCTTTCGTCTTCACGCCACACTATGCGTTGCAAATCCGTATGTGACTTTGATACTTGAATACCTCGAAACATCTTCTCTATATCAGCACAGACTACGTAGCAATGTTGTCGAAATCTCAGGCAAACTCCAAACAGGTCTCGTTGAATTGGTGGACCGATGTGCAACCGATCGTTGAGTGAGAAGCCTGTGTCATCCTTAACCGAGCCATCGAAGACCACTCGGCACTTGGTAGTTGTGCTTTCTGGTTTCATGACAGCATGGTGAGCCAGGTAAACGCACTTGTCAAGACTCTTGCTTTCCTGGTCCAAATGAATCTCTTCCATGTGTCCCCGTTCAAAATAATTCTTCATAAAATCAACATACTGGTTGCGCAGATCTGGGTAACGTCTAAACTTGCTTTCTTGTGATGTAAATCGTTTAATTGCCTGTGTCAACATTGAATTATGAAGGGGTGGCGCATCAGCCTTAAAGGGGTACTCCACTATGTACACACCCTCGCTATTGCGTTTATGAGAGGCCACAAAATGCTGTTCGGTTGGGTCACATGCATCGATCGTCGATTTGCTTGGATTAATGTTGTCCATTTCCATAAATGATCGAACCAATGAATCCAAGTCCAATTGAGCATGCAGTGCTTGATGAGTCATCGTCGTGTCCTGCACGTTGTCACAAGAGCCGACAACGACCCAACCAAAAAGGGTGTTAAGTGCTTGAAGGCCATTGTTTCCTATAGGGATTCGCTCGCCTGTGTAAATGCTCCATAGTTGATCAGAGCCAATAATAACGTCAATCTGACCAGGTGTATGAAACGTCGGGTCTGCCAATGCTAATCCTGCAAGGGCATCCCAAGTGCTTGTGTTGACCTCATGAGAAGGAACAGATGATGTTAATGAATTCATAATGAAGGTGGTGATATGAACAGCATCATTAGTTATACGAGATAGTAGATGCAACTTGGTGCATCCTCGAGTGGTACCTGCGTGATTGGCTGAGAGCCCAACCACCGAGATTCGGCCATGTGATCGACTTGCTCCGACGCGTTGCACAAACGCTTCGCTGGCCAATGTTATAGTAGATCCAGAATCCAAAAGTAGGCGACAAGTTGTAAGTTTTCCCCACTTGTTGATCACATGTGCAAGGATTGTTGGCATTAATGTCTGCGCTCGCTGCAGGAGCATCGTACCTGCCGAGAAATGTGACATAACGGCTGTGGTCTGTTGTGTATCCGTTGGAGTGTTTGTAGTAGTTGGTCGAAGATCCAGTTCCACTTGCGGCGTATAGTGAACAAGCGTATGATGCATGCCTTGACATTGACGACACCGATATTTTGAAGTACATTGTTTTGCTGTATGGTTCTGAGCCAAGCAATTGAAACAAAGCTTGTTGTCCTTTATAAATGACCTGCGGGTCAGCAGCTCCATAGCCTTAAATTGAGCACAAGATGAGATTGTGTGAGATTGCTTGCATACTACACAAAGCTTTCCACTGGTGGTCTGGTCTTCGTTAGCAAGATGCACAGTTGCTGTACGCTTTCCCGATGTGTGGCGAATAGGTTGGCATGATTCCAATGCGTCGCAACGGTTGAATATGAACTTCAAAAAGGTTTCGATGCTCACGTTGTTTGCGGTAGACTCTTCGCGCTCTGCCCACGATTGTCTTGTATCAATGTCCAGTTTGTTTAGCAAAATATTGATCACCCATAGATCACGCCCATTGCAATCGAGAGCTTTCAGTCCTCGGATTGCTTCATCTGCTCCGTCGGCAAGTTTCCGAAGAGAAGCAGCACCAGATCCAGAGACACTCGGCATAGATAAGAAACTATTAACAAATGATCGGGCAATTAATTGTTTCTTGTCATATCTTGTAACCAATCGTTCCCATGCTCCTGTATAGTTCTCCTCTGTCACTGCAATGTGTTTTACCAAGTTAAGTGCGTCTCCGGCCAAATAAGATTTCAAATAGTGAAACTTCTGGCAGCTCGTGAAATTGCTACGATTCCCGATTGATCCCAGAAATAAATCACAAAACTGTGGCCAGTCCTCATAATTGCCACTGAAAGTAGGTATTTTGATTTTCTCACATCGAAAATCACTGTTGTTTGAACTGCGCATGTGTTCCAAAAACTCCGCTTGCGATGTAGCGAGCCGTTCCAGCTGATCTGCAGTTGCGTTTGGTGTCGAGGAGTGCATCTGAGCTGCCGTAGCATCAGCCACAGCACCAGATAATTTAGAATGTGTCTCGTAGAACTTCCTTTCATATTCATGCAAGTCGTCTGGTTCAGCCCAATTGTCTTCATGTGAAAAATTGTAATATTCCGCAGTTAATCTCGTCAAGTCTTCAAATGTTTCAGTCAAACGTCGAATGCGATATTCCAAAGTCGCCAAAGAAGTTGTGGTTAAATCCAACGTCGATGTATACGCGCGAGTTATTTGCGATTTGCAAAAACCACGCTGTTGAATGATTGCCTGCATTTTCAGGTTAGAAACGAATTTTCACTCAAGTGTGAAAAAACCAAATTTAATAAGAAAGAAAGAGTGCCAAATTCCAAGCAAGCCGTGATGATCCCGCGACGATCCGGCTCGAAGGACCAAAATGTTGGTGAACGAATGAAAAGAGTGGACTGTAATTTTCCTTTTTTCTAGGTTGCACACTTTATTTCTTTTTTGACTTCATACAATGTTGGCGAGTTCATTCTCGCGTCCATTATTCTTAGCGTCTTCACAAAAACTAAAACTTTTAAGTATTCACAGATTTCGGTAACAAACTTATCGATATCCATTACATTCTAAAGCAGAAGCATAGTTGCATTGCTCTGTTAACAAACATATGTTTCTGGGAAATATAACATAACAATTTAAATTCAATACGTAAACGTCTCCTTTCTTTCCAGTGGGGAAGGGAGGAATAAAGACTGACCCGGAAAAGATATCGGCAATAAAGAATTTCCCAGTTCTAAAAAAATTAAAAGCTTTGGGGGGTTTTTGGGCTTATGTGGCCGGTATCGCAAATTTATCGCAAACTTTGCGGAGGTAACAGCTCCTTTGACAGACCTGTTGTCTACAAAAAGAAAATTTGCCTTTTCGGCCGATGCATTGTCTGCTTTCGAAAATCTAAAGAAGAAACTCAGTGAAGCTCCAATTTTACAGAGCCCGGACTTTTCAAAGCCGTTTTTTATCCACTGTGATGCTTGCAAGACCGGTGTAGGTGGGGTACTTGTTCAAGTTTCGGGAGAAAATGATAAATTGCCTATTGCATTTGTGTCAAAAAAAATAAACAAAGCTCAGCAAGCTTACTCGGTGACAGAACAAGAATGTCTTGCTGCTCTTGTCTGTTTAAAAACTTTTCGGCCATATGTCGAGGGGCATGACTTCACTGTCATAACCGATCACGCTTCACTAAAATGGTTAATGACCCAAACGGACGTAAGCAGTAGATTAGCGAGATGGGCATTAAAGTTACAAGGCTACAAATTTCACATAGTGCATAGGAAAGGGAAGCTCAATGTGGTTCCTGATACTCTGTCACGCATAACTGACGAAAATATAACGTCAGTAGACTGTCAGGATGGATTACTGGTGGATTTAAAGTCTCCACATTTCTTCTCGGAAGATTATGTAGCATTTAAAGAGCGTATTGAGGCCATGCAAGGGAAGTTCCCAGACTTAAAAGTGGAAGATGGGTATGTGTATAGGCGAACTGGTCATATAACTGGGGAGGCTTTACACGATGTGTATGTGTGGAAGCTGTTGATTCCGAAAGCAATGACAAGAGAAGTCATAGCCAAAGCACATGAGTCGGTACTGTTTGCACATGGGGGTATCCACAAAACCATTGATAGGCTGAGGAAATATTATTTCTGGCCCTGCTTGGTGCAAGATGTAAAGATATTCATCAATAATTGTGATATCTGCAAAACATCGAAAGCACCGAACAAGGTACTACGTCCACCAATGGGTAAGGTGATGGAGTCGCAAAGGTTCTTTCAACGTCTCTACGTTGACTTCTTAGGCCCTTATCCTCGTTCACGTAGTGGCAAAATAGGTATTTTTATTGTTTTGGATCACTTCTCTAAGTTTGTGTGCCTAAAGCCAGTTAAGAAAATGTCGGCGGACATAATTTTAGATTACATGGAGAAGGAGCTGTTCTATACGTTTGGAGTGCCCGAAACTGTGTTTTCAGACAATGGCTCACAGTTCAGATCGGAAAAATTCAAAAAGCTTCTTAATCAATTTCAAATAAAGCACATACTTTCGGCCGTGCATGCCCCTCAAGCGAACGCATCGTAACGCGTAAACCGATCCATAATTGCCGCTATAAGATCCTATATAAAACCAGATCAGAAGGATTGGGATGCAAGTCTGAGCCAGATAGCGTGCGCTTTGAGATCGGCCACACATTCGGCCATTGGCACTACACCATATTATATGGCTTTTGGGCAGCACATGGTGTTGTCTGGTTCCACGTATTCTTTATTGAGAAGATTGGAGTTGCTGGAGGATAGATCTTTGCCATTAACCCGGGAAGATTCTCTGGAAATTATTCGGAAAAGGGCAGGAGAAGTTATGGAAAGGCAACATAACAAAAACAAACGTCTGTATAACTTACGCTCAACCGCTATTCAATAAAGAAGGAAACGAAGTTTTCAGACGAAACTTCAGGCAAAGCGACTTCCAAACGGGATATAATGCAAAACTTGGGCCAAAGTTTGTCAAATGTAGAATTCGCAGAAAGCTTGGAGAGTCCATATATGAAGTTGAGGATTTGCAAGGTCACCTCATTGGACACTACCATGCAAAAGATATAAGGCAGTAGAGCAGGAGATGCCAGAATTGTCAGACTTGGGAAATGCTTGATCCCCAAGTCTGTTTTTAGCAGGGGGAATTTGTAATATCTGGAAAAAAAAAGGGAAATAAATAGCAATTATAATTTTATATTTTTATTTGTAAAATATCGCTGCTATCTTACCATTTATTTTTTCGAATGTTCGATTCTGGTCATTGGTATCATTGACAGCATAGTTGTAAGGCTATCAAGGCTGGGTTGCAATGGCGACTAGATCGAACTTCTGAATTTCCAATCAGTCGTTTGAAGTCAGCCGAATGGTGAAAAAGGAAATTTTTTTGTGAGAATAATTTTTAATTACTGATTGTGAAATTATACATAAATAGTTACCTGCACCAATTGCTGGTGAGTTTTTAGAACTGGAAGAAAATAAAATGGAAAAAATGTAATAAAACAATTACTTGTTATATAGTTGCAATTTTCCTGAACCTGGAAGACACAAATTTTGGAATCAAGAACTCTTTCATATACGAGCGCCGATTGCATCTGCAATGGGAGCGTCTCACCTGTAACCACAGCTACGGGATAGGATTTCCGAATTCATCTGTAACATACAGATATACAAAAATATACAATTTAAAATATACAATTTGATCCCGCCGAAATCACAAACTCCCGCCTACGGTTTTACCGTTAATTAATAAAGGCAATAAAGGAAATAAATTTAGAAAAAAAAGGAGGAGTTTTCATCTCTAAGTTCGCAGCGTTCCAGACAGCAGCATTATTCTTTAGTTTAGCGATTTAAAATAAGCACCAGATTTAATTTATTTTTGATTTATTTTATTCAATTTTTTTAATTTTAAATTTCTTTAGGCAATTTTTATTAATTTAATTTTAACCTTTGTTACAAATAGGATTTTTTTGAGGTTTCTGTTTGGTTGCATTTAATCTGAAATTCATTTGTCTGTTGTCTGCTAATTTATCATCTGATCTGTGTCAAGGGTCAGTGCTCCGAGAAGTTAAGTGGAGATGCGTGGTGAAAAATCATAAAAAGGGTAAAAGTACATGTACATATAGTTGCATGTAAACTATGTACATAATTGCATGAAATTTCTCTAGTCATTTTGGCGGATTAAATAAATGTATATGTATGTAAATTTTTTCCACTCTAGCACCTCTTCGAAAGCGCTTTCGTCGCGGGAATAAATAAAATCTGAGTGAGTAACCAACACACAGCACACAAACTTTTATGAGGCTGTGGCCATATTTTATATTTATATACCAATCCATATATATGATTTTAACCGCACTTATTTACATTATATACACAAAAACAAAAAAAGTGAAACCTATTATACACTTACCTGAACGATCAATTTAAAACATTTTAACACATGGCACTCACGATAAGTGGTGACACTAACTAGCGTTAAGCTCAATTACCACTCTCTTTTCTCTCAACTGTTGAGTTATCGGAGATCAGTGTTCTCTTCTTTGATAATCAGCTGATTGGCCCATCAAACGAATGAACAAAGAAAGAATGCAAGAAAAATATTGTGGATTTTAAATTTCAAAGTCTTATACTATTTTATTTTGTAAAGTTTTTTTTCTAAGTTTTGGTGTTAGTTCTGATATTTTTATTTATTTTGGTGTATTGTTAGGCAAATTTTGCAAATTTATTTATGTTATTCAATTTAGGTGTGTTAACTTGTACATTATGTTAGGATTGATTTTAAAATTGTTTACATGATAGGATTATTAATTAAAATTATGAAATATAGTATTTATATGGTTGAACCCGAGCGGAAGTAATCTCTTCAGGGGTCGCCATGCAAATAGGGGTCGCCATGCAAATAGGCCTCCTGTTTGTCTGTTTGTGTTTTATCTGTCCATGGGTTGTTTTTTTTCTCCGGTCAATTATTGTTCGTCGATTCTGCACGTTTATTTATATAAATTATTTTTAGTAGGCCGTAAACTGGGCAAATTAAGGAATGCCACCCCTTAGCCGACGAGAAGTAGCCGGAAATAATACGTGCTGCCCAGTTTGCAGATATCACCAGCCTACGGAGGTTGACTTAATAAGGCAACCGTTACAGTCTAGTGAATTAATTTTCAGAATTTACTTTAAAATGAACAATTATTTCCGATCACTGTGCATTAGCAGGTCTGTCGGATATTCTCTGAGACATTATCCTTAGGAATATAGTTCCAGACAGAACTCAATGCAAATAAAACGGATATAATTTCCTGACAACTAATTTAAACATCTCGGATCTAAAGAGTGGACGAGTTTTCGGTCAATGCCAAAAATCGTTTTTCCTATTCTTCAGCTTCGAAAAATAAATCAGTTTACTGCTATAGCATATGCACTTGGGATATGTGAAGCCGCGATCGCTTAATTTTTTAAGTTATTGTTAACAGTCTATTATCCGACGTTAACTTGCGATTTAACAAACGCGGTATTAATAAAGGCTTGATGGATTTCGCCTTCTCATTAAAAATACCTAGTAGTTTCTGCGAGGCCTCAACGTTGGGCGCCAAATTCTGTATTGTGGCATTTATAGTTGATTGAGTGGTGCTTCGCTAAATTATTGGCCGATTGGGACCCTTGTTACGGCTAGCTAACAATCGTATTGGGGGGATTCGTTGGCCAAATAATAAAGCCTTCACTCGATCAGAGAGCCACGCTGAATTAAATTTATAGTCCCGTGCCTATTACGTAGATTAATAAGATCTATAAATACTGCATAATAAAATGCAAAAGAAAGAAAAAAATTCGGAGAGATCATGCGTGTATGATGCTGCTATTGTAGTATTAGATATTAGGCTACACTGATGGTATAGTAGCCCGCGTCTGTACCCACCCTCCATGATTTACCTTTGGCATAATATGGTAAATCCCTATTTTTAAATGTTATCCTTTCATTCTACCCTTCGCCTTTTCACATAAGGAAAACTATATTTATTTACCAACACATTATAATAGTTTTATTCATTTAATTATAAGATGAAAGCTCGTAGATAAGGCCATGATATGTTTGATTTTTAATTTCCTGTTTCAGTTGCTAATGTTAATCTAATTCATTTAATATAAACTTGTTTTTTTATAATTCATATAGTATTGTAATTCATAGTATAATTTCGTTTAATTTTATATTTTATTTTTGTTTCACTAATTTAATGTCACTAAACTTTTAGTAAAGGTAACTTTCATTTTATTGTCTTTCACTTTAAATTTGTTTCTTTTAATTTGTTCATTTCATTTATGTAGGGCTTGTGCAATTTATAGGATACTATATATGTATGTATGTATGCTCACATAAGTTAGTGTATATAAAAAGGAAAATAATAAGTTCACTTACCCAACTCCATCCTATGAGCTGAGAGGAATTGTTGTAGGGATTAAATTTTTTTTTTTAATTAAATTAACTGAAAAGAATCACTCTTGTGCACATATACATATTATAAAATGCCTTGCCTCCCACAAAAATAATAATTAATAAAAATAATGATTGGCAGATGCCAAAAATAACAATTTAGAAATGAAAGAAATTAAACATAAAAATAATCAAAAAAATAAGAAAATTATAAAGAAAAATAAATGAATTGAAATGAAAATCATAAGTATGGGAATTTAAATTAAAGCCATTTAAACTATTTCTTTGTTTTGTTCTTTGTTTTCATTTTTGCATGATTTTTAATTTTGTTAAATTTTAACTTTTATAATGTGTAACTGTGTGGATGTGTGTGTATGGCAATTTTGTGAATGTGTTATTTTGTGTATGTGTAATTTTGTGTATGTGTAATTTTGTACATATGTAATTTTTGTGCATCACTTTTTTCATGTCACGTTTTTTGTACTATACATCCATATGTTGCATGTTGTGTAAACTATAATTGTTTTATAGTTGCACTTTTGATGATATAGTATGTAGATTTATAAATGTGTAGGTGTTGATGTATGTGTTGATGTGCATGTGGTGTTGATGTAATTGTTGATGTACATGTGGTGTTGATGTAATTGTTGATGTACATGTGGTGTTGATGTAATTGTTGATGTACATATGGTGTTGATGTAATTGGTGATGTACATGATGTTGAGGTAATAGGTTCCCTTTCTTCTCCCAGCTTTGGTAGGGCGAGTCAGCGAGGTTATGCGTTCGCTGCTCGCCAAGATTTTTTCCGAAGAGCGATGTGCAGATCTTGCGGGTGTGCAGCTTGTTTTCTATCCGCAGAGACGTGCACTCTAACAGCCGGGGTACTCCGCTGGCCGTTGCAATGTGCACGCTCTGTAGAAAAAAATTAAAATCTGTATTAGATTTAATCAGATTAAACTGATAAAGTTTAATACCTACAGATTTGCCTTTATATTTAAAAAAATATAACACAGAAAAGTTAAAAGATTTTAACTTTTATATCCACGTTTTTTTCTCGAAAAAACTTTAATTGCAGACTCCACGTCTGTTCTTTGCGAATGCCAAAAGAGAAAAGAACTCGATGAGAGCTTAGGCGACTCTCGAGCAGTGCCAAGCTTATCAGCAACTCAAAGTTCTAATTGGAGCTTTGCACCGTTTAGAGTTGAGTTCGAGTTGACTGATAATGACTCCGAATTATCGAGATAGGAAATTTATCATTTTTCGGAGTTAAACGTATTTTTTAAAAAAGTCCTTTTTCGGAGCTAAGCGTATTTTTTTCAAAAAAATTGTTTTTATTTTGGTTTTCGCTTTTCCTTTTTTTTTTTTATATATACAATTGAAAGGGCTGTACATTACATTGTATTAGGTTATTAATATATACAACACTAGCTAGGGAAGGCAGGTTAAGTAACAAAAGTCTACTAGGATAGGAAGGAAGTCTTGAATTTACATCCCAGTTAGGGCCACGCAAGGCAAATATTAAAAAGTTTTTCTGTACGGATTCAATGCGATATTTGTGAACTGTGTACTGAGGACTCCAGACACATGATCCGTACTCGAGAATTGGACGAACAAGCGAGGTGAAATGAGTCTTAGTTAGGTAAGGATCGTCAAACTCCTTAGACCATCTCTTAATAAAGCCGAGCACACCCATAGCTTTATTAACCATTGATGATATATGTTCGCAAAACTTGAGTTTGCGGTCCAAGCGGACACCTAGATCATCAACAAGGGAAATTCTTTCTAAGGTACAACCACAAAGAGAGTAAGATACGTACTTAGGACAGGCTCGTGAGAATGTCATCAGCTTGCATTTGGAGCTGTTCAGGTTAAGAAGATTTGCACGACACCAAGAATAGAAACAGTCTAAGTCGGATTGAAGGCGAGAATGACAGGAGTCGTCTTTAAATTGAGAGTACGGGAGTAAAGTATGACCGTTGGGAGGTCATTGATGAAAAGTGTAAAGAGCAGGGGACCTAAATGGCTTCCCTGGGGAACACCAGATGTGGCATAAACGGGGTAAGAAAGATTACACAACCCCACAAAAAAAAAAGTTTGTCATGATATGGGTATGCGGCATATGCAGTTATATGTATTTTGGGTCGCTGAATCCGAATCCCGAATCAACGTAACCTCAAAAAACTGAAAAACCTTTGGATATCCCCCAAAAGATATAGAATCGTGATCTGGGCATGCGATATATGTTTTAACATGTATTTTGTCCTTCTTAGTCCCAATCCGTAGTCAAAATTTACATAGCACGTCTGAGTTTCAACTTAACCTCAAAAACTCGAAAAATTTTTAAAGTCCCAAAAAATAATGGGCGGTCATGATCAGGTCATGCGATATATGTTTCTATATGTTTTTGGACCTTCCGAATCCAAATCCGAAAAAAAACCAGCCTATCACGTCAGAATTTCAACCTAACCTAAAAATTTTTTTTAAAAACTTCCAACATTTTTATTTTTTTTTTTTAACATAAGATTAGGGTGTATTTAAATTTAATATAAAAAAAGCTTTTCTGTTGGTATACCCCCTTTTGAGCATTGTTTTATCTGTATTCGCAATAGATTCATATGAGTAATGAATTTTTGCTTCGAAACTGTATTTTAACTAATAAAAAACATAAATAAAATACGTGTTTATACACATTTGCATAAATGCCGTAATAAATTATCAAAAAATTGAAAAATTTTGAAATTTTTTCAAAATTTTTTTAGGTTAGATTGAAATTCAGACGTGATTGGCTAGTTTTGACACTGGATTCAGATTCGGAAGGTCCAAAAACATATAGAAACATATATCGCATGACCCGATCATGACCCCCCATTATTTTTTGAGGCTTCAAAAATTTTTCGAGTTTTTTGACGTTAAGTCGAAACTCAGACGTGCTATGTAAATTTTGACTACGGATTGGGACTAAGAAGGACAAAATACATGTTAAAACATATATGGCATGCCCAGATCACGATTTTTTATCTTTTGGGGGATATCCAAAGGTTTTTCAGTTTTTTGAGGTTACGTTGAAATCCAGACATGATGGAAAATTTCTGACCCCGGATTCGGATTCAGCGACCCAAAATACATATAACTGCATATGCCGCATACCCAGATCATGACAAACTTTTTTTTTTGTGGGGTTGTGTTATTCTTAAAGAGGACTCGTTGGGTTCTGTCACCCAAATAACTCACAATCCAACTAAGAAGTTTTGGTGAGAAACCGAGGAGATTCAGTTTATGTGCAAGAAGAGAATGGTTGACTGAGTCAAATGCCTTACTTTTTTTTTCCAAGTTTTTTTCTTATTTATTGAATCTTCCCTTTTACTTAAGAGACTTACAATAAGTTTTCAAATCTTATTCTAAGCTGGCTAGTTATCATTTTATGAGATGATTTGTGCTATGTGGCCTAACAAATTTAACGCTGGGCTGGTTGATCGTTGCAGTGCAGTCGACTTTGGCTGCATACTCGAAGAAGTTTTTCTTGCAAGGGGATTTGGATGTGAGCCTAGTTTTTCCTTGTATTTTACTTTTCTCTCTGTTATTGTCTCAATGACAAGTTTTATTTGTAGGCCTTTGTGTATATTCTCGTTGCGGAGATACCATGGAGCTCCAGTTATGATTCTCAGAATCCTAGACTGTGCTCGCTGTACGATGTCGATGTTGTTTCTCGATGCATTGCCCCATAGCTCGGACCCATAGGTCCATATGGGTTTAAGAACGGAGTTATACAAAAGCACTTTGTACTGCAGGCTTAGGGGAGACCGAACGTTTATAAGCCAGTGTAGATCCTTTGCTTTTAGTCTCAGGTGCGTCGTCTTGGCCTCTATGTGTTTCCGCCAGGTGAGCCGTTTGTCTAGATGAATACCTAACTATGTTACGTCATCGGCTTGTGGGATGCGCGTGTGGTTCATAACCAAGGGCGGGCAGATCTGTTTGTTAAGGGTAAACGTAACCTGTTTGCATTTTTGTTCGTGTACTCGTATGCGCCAATCTGCAAGCCAATTCTCTACACATGTTAAATAGCGTGCTAGTTGCATCGTAGCTTTTACTGGGCATCTGGATCGACTCAGTATTGCAGTGTCATCAGCGAATGTGGATGGTAGTCTGTTGGGATGTACACTTCCTTGGGGCACTCCAGCTTCTATAGTACAATCGCTTGAAGTGCTGGAACTACATCTAACCGCGAACAATCTTTGGTATAAGTAAGACTTTAGAAGCTTATGTAAGTTTTGAGGCAGCATTTGATTATTTTAAACATAAGTCCATCCAACTATATTCTATCGAATGCTTGTGCAACGTCTAAGAATAAAGCTGTACAATATTCACGATGCTCAAAAGCAGTGCGAATTTCTGTTGTGATGCGGTTAACCTGCTCAATAGCTCCATGTTTTGCCCGAAAACTAAATTGGTGCGATGGGAGTGTGTCATGTGTTTTAAGGTGGGGACTGATTCGTAGCAGCAGTACTTTTTCAAATAACTTGGAGAGACAAGTAAGTAGGCTTATTGGCCTGTATGATGATGGCTGTGTTTTGTCTTTCCCAGGCTTAGGGATCATAACTATAACTGATTTCTTCCACTTTTGAGGAAAGTATCCAATTTTGGTAATAGCGTTGAAGAGTAGGCAGATTTGTAGAACTGCACACATTGGAAGCTCGATGATCATTTTCGGGGTTATTAAATCGAAGCCAGGCGATTTTCCAGTCTTCAGTTGCTCTCTAATGACTTTCGTTATTTCGCTTGGCCGGAATTCTATGGGATCTTGTGGTGCTAAGTCAGATGCAGTTAAGGGTGGGAGAGTAAATGAGTTAGTGGCTGGATTTGGTTGGAATACGTTTTGAGATGATCAGCGAAGACTCTTGCTCTGTCCATGTCACTACGAGACCAGTTTCCGGTAGAGTTACGGAGGGGTACGACAGTTTCTGCTGGTGCCTGCAGAAAGTCCTGTGGGCTTTCCACAATGAGTTTTTTGTGCTGGTGGGCGTGAGATTCTCGATGTAACGCAGTTGTGCGTCCGCTTCTTTTTTCTTAAGCGCTTAAGTAAGTCTACGAGAAGCTGCTTTTAGTCTACTCTTTGCGCCAGGTGATCTGTGCTCCTGCCACTCCCTTCGAAGTCGTCGTTTTTCAAGCACAAGTAGTTTGGTATCTCGACTTGCATTGTTGAACTTTTTACTGCATCCGTGGGTATCTTTTGGGGTTGACGCTTTTGTTGCTGTAACTAGTGTTGATTCTAGGCTACCAGCAAACTGATCGATGTCTTGCTCGGTTTCCAATGAGCTAGAGAAGTCGGTATGTGAACAAACATATTTTTTGTACCTCTCCCAGTTGGTCCTGTTGCTTGTGCGTCTATACGGCCGCTCGATGTGTTGCAGTTGGTACAAAAGATTAAAGAGCACCGGGCAGTGATCAGATGAAAGTTCTGAAAGTGCCTCAGCTGTAATCATTGATTGGGATATCCTTTTGGTAATGGCAAAGTCAATCAAGCCTGGAAGCTTTTTAGGATCTGCTGGCCAGTATTTAGGCGTACCCGGAGAAACATAATTAAGCTTGTTTTGCGGTTTAATAATTGCGTTGTATAGCTGTTTTCCTTTAGGGGTCGCTATCCGAGATCCCCAGTACATGTGCTTGGCATTCCAATCACCAGCTGCAACAAACCTTTCACCGAGCGAGTCGAAGAGTGTTGTGAATTTGTCCTCAGATATTTTGAAGCGGGGTGGGCAATAGACAGCAGCCAGAGTAAGGTTTGTTCAAAAATTGTTGTATTTAAGTTATTGAAAAGAATGCAATGAAAACCAGCAGCTGGTTTTACCCTTCTACCTTGGAGGGTCCTTTGTTTAGGATTCGTAAGATTAGGGTTTTGTTATACCACTCGTTGAAAAGATTTTCTTTATTTATTCAGTTGTAGACTGAGTGGTGGAGTTTATTTAGTTATCGCTTTACGCCTTTTATTTCGTTATAGTAGAAAATTTGTATTAATATATTTTTTTAGAAAGATTTTTATCTAGTCGTTGATTCCTTTAGCACTCACTTTCACTTTGTTTTTGGTTAAACTTTATTTTGGTTTGTTTTCACTTAAAACTTTCGATTTGGTTAGTGTGTTTGTTGGCGCCAATTAATTTCCGTTTAATTGAATACTCAGAAACTTTATATCGTTGTGGTTTTATTCAACTCCAAATTGTGACTGAACAGAAAAGATCTTAGAATACCCTAAGCTAGCTGTGGGTGTTAGGCAGCGACGCGGCAGAGCTCTGCAGATCTGGTTTGAACTGACCACAATCTTCAATGTCAGCAATTTGTCGTCGAGGGCCGAAAGTGCGTACGCAAGACAAACGGCGGACGCTTTTAATGGCATTTGCGACGTTTTGAACGGATGTTTAGTTTATTGAACTGAACAGTGTATTACAATGTTACAGTTCTTCAGTTGGGTCGGCGGATGTTTAGTTTATTGAGCTGAGTAATTTTGCAATATTTTGTTATTTATTATTTTAGGCAATTCTTGTTAAATGTTGTTTTGTATTATTAGCTGTAATTTTATTATTTATTGATTCCTTGGCTGTTTATATTGTTTTGTATTAACTATAGTTAACTAGCATGTCATCTACATAAAAACAATCTTTTATGACAGCTGCTGCTACTGGATGCGATTGTAAGCAATTTTCAGCTAATTCAAATAGGCATCTAATTGCCAAATTAAGTCTGTACGTTTGCACTGGCTGCGAGCTTTTTTCTTTCCAAACAATTAGCTGGAAATTGCGATCTTCATCAGCAATGTCAACTTGGCGATACATTTTGGAAATGTCGGCTATTACAGCGAATTTATTTAATCTGAACCATGAGAGTTTCATTTAATGAAACAGCTGTTCGAAGTTTGGTTGAGGTGCTTTCAGGTCTCAAGGCGCATTGATGGGATGCGTAATAATGCTGTCTTGGAGGAGTAGATTCGATAATAGACATATGACCCAGATCTCTGTACTCTTTCATAAATGTATGATACATATCTGACAGTGCATCGTCTTTACTTAACTTGCGTTCGAGTTGGAGATAACGCCTTTCGGCCGTTTGAAATGACATGCCAAGTATATTAGGATCCTTTTTAAATGGGAGCCTGACTTGAAATCGGCCCGAAGGCAAACGTTGGACAGTGCGAATAAAAATATTTTCGCACTCTCTTTGTTCAGCTGTTCTTTGTGCAGCCTTCGACTCATCTGGTGTTCTGTCTAACTCCCAAAACCGTTCCACCAATGACTCGTGAGAACATTCCATTTTTTGAGCTACTATATTACAGCTCAATTGTCGATGATTTAATTCACCGCTATATTTTCCAGATACAATCCACCCGAACAAGGTTTTTTGGATTGAAGGAAGCTCTGCAGTTAATTTAATTTGCCCGACGCACAGCAAATCAAAGAATGATTCCGCTCCTAGCAACAAATCAATTTTTGCAGGTTTATGAAACTCTGGATTGGCCAACTCTATGTTTGCAGGTATTTTCCATTTGTCAGAAGGCAGCAATTGCCCAGGCTGACACGAAGATATATTATTTAATACCCAAAAATCGGTTGAAAAGCCATACGAATTTAAGCGAGACTGGACATAAGCGGATACTTTATGTTTTATTGCTGTAGTTGATTTACCTACTGTTATGACGCTTAGTGCTGACCTTTCTCACTGCAATCTTAATTGATCCTGAATCTAGCAGGGCTCTGGCCACGTGAACTTGGCCAAATCGATCCTTGACCTGAACACTCGCCGTCGCTAAAATAACTTGGTC
>JAEIFN010000173.1:0-14701 GCA_018903675.1 Zaprionus capensis | reverse complement strand
AGGTGTGTATTGAGTTGTGTTTTTTAAATTCACTTAATAAAAAAATTAAAGTGTTTAAGGATCGGTGTGGCAATTATGCATTTTTATATTATTTTTAAAAATTGATTAAGTCATCAAAAGGGTGTACTTAATTAATGGAAAGACCAAAATTATAAATTTGGCACACCACGACCTTTTCTAACAAGCCTAAAAGTAAACTTTAACAAAAATAGATTTTAACAAAATTATAGCATTGCGCGCGCCTTTTCATTCAAATATTTTTATTAATTACGGTCTGGGTTTTATTTTTGTTTAATCCACTTGGATTAAATTCTTCTCACTTGAAGTATTTTCTTCATTTTAGATTTTTTTCACGGAACACGTGTCTTTTTTAACTGGTCATTTTTCTTGGTTAAGTTTGCACTAGATTTTAATTCATTTTGGAGTTTGCCCTTGGCGTTAAATTTTTGGAGTATTTGCACTTGTTTTCATTTATTTATAGGTCTCCAGTATAGGTGATCCCTCCCATATAGATTTGAGTACCCTGGGGAAAAAGTCGGGCTCCGCTGGACGCCTAAGTGCATGTGCACCCAAAGTTGAAAATTATGGCCCAAGTTAAATATACCATATTTTAACTAGGTATATCCAAGGAGCCAGAATCTAAAGAGTAATTATAATTAGATTCTGCAGAAACACTTTTCTCGCCATGACAGAAAATATTTACCTGGTCTGGCACCAAAGTTGGGGGTCTAGTCACGCTGGTACTAATTTTTTCTAATCAAGAAAATATTCCGCATCCTACAAATTTATTTAAATTCACTTGTTAGAATTTATATATTTAATTAGGTAGAAGCGTACTTACTGTTTATTAATTTATAAAGAAAATTTTTACAGCAGCATGTGCCGAAAAATATATTTTTTTCCTCCACGCTTGAAGTATTTTTTTCTTCAGCGAGAGCGCACGTCCGACGTCTTGGTCTGATCAAAGAAGAAGAGATCAAAGACAGTCACCGTGATCGATATGTCGATTGGCCTTGACCTAGTTACCGATGCAAGTCGATTGCAGATAATTGCATTCACTTGGCGGAACTAGTGGCTATATCACCAACAGATGGCACTAATAGCCGATCGTAACCTAGGTCATCTGCCCGATCATAAAATAGATGGCGCTCTTGGACATAAAATATTTTTCATTGCCTACTTTTAGGTCGAAGTTATTCGTTACGTTATATCGAACCTTTAAACAGAAAATAGACCAGTGACAAGCGCCACTACAAGTGACGGCCTTGAAGAACGCATTAGTTCGCGTTTTTTTGATGAGTGCTGAATAATATAAAAATACTTAACTTTATTTTTAAATAATTAATATTATTTATAGGTATTATAATTTGTTTGTCTTTCATATGAAAACAAAGTAATGAATATTTTTTAATTTTTATTGAAATTTAATTAAATAATTTAATTTGTTTGACTGTAACTTTTCTTTTAGATTATTAGAATAAAATAAATAAACAAAATAAAATAATATATATTCAGAATATATATAGTTTATGGGGAATATATATAGTTTATGGGGTCGGAGATGCCTCCTTCTGCCTGTTACGCACATTTCCGTTCCGACAAACACAATAGACCATGAATTTTTTTAAAATCCATGGCCTAAATAGAACAGACGTTTTTCGGTGAATCCACCCAGCATAGTGCAGAAGAAGATAGTAGTAACCTAATTAGTTTGTCTCAAAAACCCATTAACTGTTCTAAAAGACAGGTTATATTTTCCAAAGCACTGCCTAGTGTTAGACACGAAACCTACTTCAAAAATACAAACGCTACAGTCAGGAGCTGACTGTATAAGGCCATGGATTACACAACCCCACAAAAAAAAAAGTTTGTCATGATCTGGGTATGCGGCATATGCAGTTATATGTATTTTGGGTCGCTGAATCCGAATCCGGGGTCAGAAATTCTCCATCACGTCTGGATTTCGACCTAACCTCAAAAAACTGAAAAACCTTAGGATATATCCCAAAAGATATAGAATCGTGATCTGGACATGCGATATATGTTTTAACATGTATTTCTTCCTTCTAAGTCCGAATCCGAAGTCAAAATTTACATAGCACGTCTGAGTTTCGACTTAACCTCAAAAAACATGAAAAATTTTTAAAGTCCCAAAAAATAATGGGGGTCATGATCGGGTCATGCGATATATGTTTCTATATGTTTTTGGACCATCCGAATCCGAATCCGAAAAAAAACCATCCTATCACGTCCGAATTTTAACCTAACCTAAAATTTTTTTAAAAACTTCCAACATTTTTAAATTTTTTTAACATTAGATTAGGGTGTATTTAAATTTAATTTAAAAAAAGGTTTTTTGTTGGTATACCCCCTTTTGAGCATTGTTTTATCTGTATTCGCAATGGATTCATATGAGTGATGCATTTTTGCTTCAAAACTGTATTTTAACTAATAAAAAACATAAATTAAATACGTGATTATACATATTTGCATAAATGCCAAAATAAATTATCAAAAAATTTCAAAATTTTGAAAGTTTTTCAAAATTTTTTTAGGTTAAGTTGAAATTCAGACGTGATTGGCTAGTTTTGACATTGGATTCGGATTTAGAAGGTCTAAAAACATATAGG
This sequence comes from Zaprionus capensis, assembly GCA_018903675.1. NCBI lineage: Eukaryota > Metazoa > Arthropoda > Insecta > Diptera > Drosophilidae > Zaprionus > Zaprionus capensis. The sequence goes on along the minus strand of JAEIFN010000173.1, from coordinate 12,071 downwards.
AACATATATCGCATGACCCGATCATGACCCCCATTATTTTTTTTGGGTTTCAAAAATTTTTCGAGTTTTTTGAGGTTAACTCAAAACTCAGACGTGCTACGTAAATTTTGACTTCGGATTCGGACTTATAAGGACAAAATACATGATAAAACATATAACGCATGCTCAGATCAGGATTCTATATCTTTTAGAGGATATCCAAAGGTTTTTTAGTTTTGTGAGGTTATGTCGAAGTCCAGACGTGATGGAGAATTTCTGACCCCGGATTCGGATTCAGCGACCCAAAATACATATAACTGCATATGCCGCATACCCAGATCATGACAAACTTTTTTTTTTGTGGGGTTGTGTTATCATAGTATACCGTAGGCAATAGGTATAGGTATGCATTTCTAGCGCGTACCAAATTTCATTACATGTGCTTCTTCTTGATTTTTTGGCACAAACTAAGAATGCATATTGTGTCTTGTCGTTTTGTCTAATGTCTCACCATTTTCGACAACTGCGATAGATGTTCAGTGGCTGAGTGGACTATGTCCCGGACTCTAAGACCACTGATATTGAGCGTGCTCGAGGTTCGATTGCTGCCGCGATCTGCATGTGAAATTCTTTTGTATTTCTTAATTTTTTTAAAATAAATTAAAAGCTCAAAAACATGAAAGAGGGGCGACGGCGGTAGGCGATTTTTAAGTTTTAGTTACGCAATGTATGTAATTAGAACTTAGTTTTCTTTCAACACAACAGCAACTGCAAAACTAATTGAACATATTTATGTATGTACATATATACAATCGTGCAATAATGTGTGTTGAAGTGGGATGCCAATACTTATGTACATTTGGATATGCAGACATGTATGTATGGGCGTCCCACTCGCACATTCATAACTTTACAAGGGCTTATGATCTATCTCTGGTATTTTCTTGCATTCCAATTGCAAAATATTGAGAGCAACATCCAATTGGAATCTTACTGAACTTGCAAAGTCATAACAGACAAAATACGGAAAGAGTGACGGCATTGAAAAACGCATTAGTTCGCGTTTTTTGATGCGTGTTAAATAATATAAAAATACTTAACATTAATTATAAATAATTAATATTAGGTTAGGTTATATCGGCAGGCCCCCAGGTTGGGGTCTCACATAGATCAGATTGATCCTTAGTGTTGCCGGATAAGCGATGGAGGCTGTTAATTTCGATTTAATTATCCCAGTCTAGTGTGCTGGTTAGTTTGGCAAAGGCCCGGAGTTTTTGGGGTGCCAGGCCCGCCGCTTCCTTCAGTGATGCAAGCAGGGGGCTTCCAAGGCATTTCGCTCTCGAGGTCATGAGTGCGGGACAGTCTCAGATGAGGTGTTCCAGAGTTTCTTTTACTCCTGGTACCTTGCATTTCCTGCATTCTTCGTTTTCGGTTATGCCCAACTTCTTAGCGTGCGTTGCGGTCAGTCATTGACCTGTGAGTATACCTGTCATTATTCTACAGTCTCTTCTCGGGAGCTGAATGACGTATTGGGTAAGTTTCGCATTTGCATAATTACACATAATAAGTGTTATCTTGCAGTTTGTTGTTCTATGCCACCTTCTTCCTGCTATTACTGCAGCGCTTTCTTCTAGGCTGTGGCTTATTGATCGTATCGGTATCTTCAGTTCTTCAACTGTCAGTTGTCTAGATTCGGCACCTTCCTTCGCTAGCCTGTCTGCCATCTCGTTTCCTTCGATGCCCTGGTGGCTGGGAACCCAAAAGATGCGCACCTTCGAGCGGCTGCTTAGTGCATCTAATGCTTCCCTGCTCGCCAGTACACATCCGGAGCTGATGACATAGGATTGCATGGATTTGATAGCCGCCTGACTGTCGACAAAGATGTTGACCCGATTCTTGTTAAGCATTGTCGCAAGTTCTGCAGCCTTCCTTATAGCGAAGACCTCCGCTTGGAAGATGCTGCAGTAGTTTGGCAGCTTGTACGACGCTTGGATGAGAGGATCTGCTCAGTAAACCGCGGCGCCTACGCCAGTTTCCATTTTAGATCCGTCCGTAAATATCTTTGTTGCGTTTTCGACCATGCCGATTTTCCAATCTTCATGTCCCATTAGAGTGGGCGTTCTCGAGAAATTGTTTATTGGGGTCACATAGTCCGTGCTAATGAGTGACACTCCTCCTACTTCACCGTGCCCGTAATTCGCCAGGGCCATATTTCCTATGGCGCAGAGACGTTGTGCGGTCTTTTGCGCTAGTAATTTGGCCTGTAAGTCGATAGGGAGAACTCCAAGTATCACCTCCAAGGCCTTTGTTGGAGTTGATCTTAGTGCCCCAGTGATGCACATCAGTGTCCGTCTTTGTACCCTTTCCATTGTTAGGAGGTATGTGGATTTCTTAGTGGCCTTCCACCATACTAGCACACCGTAGAGTAGTATTGGACGAATAATTGAGATGAAGATCCAGTGCATCAGTTTGGGAGACAGGCCCCATGTGCTGCTTAGCATCTTTTGTGATGCATACAGTGCACTTGTGGCCTTCTTTACCCTTTCCTCAACATTGGTCTTCCAGCTCAACTTACTGTCCAATACTATTCCTAGATATTTCACATTCTTTTTAGGCTTGAGCACGGCCCCGTTTATAGACGGCGGAGTCCATTGTGGTATCTTATATCTCTTGGTAAAGAGAATCAGATCCGTCTTGTCCGCATTAATACTAAGTCCGACATCCAACGCCCACTTCAGTACTTCTTTCAGCGTACTGTCCATGACTGAGCTGATCGTCGTTGGACATTTGCCCACGATAATTATGGCTATGTCATCTGCATAGGCGGTTATCTTTGGGGCTTTTCGTTTGAATTTCTTTAGTATATCATTTACCACTAAGTTCCACAATAACGGTGACAGCACTCCGCCTTGTGGCGTGCCTCTGTGCGCCGCTTTGGTTGTGGTAGTGGTGCCCCATTCGGCTTTTACTCTTCTGCAGCTCAATAGATTTCCTATCCAAGAGTTTACAGCCTCATGGGTTTCTGTAGCTCTCAGGCTTCGCATGATCGCTTCTGTAGATACATTGTTGAATGCACCTGAGATGTCCAGGAACGCTCCTAAGGCAAATTCCTTGTGGTGTAGGGCTTTTTCGATGGTGGCTACTAGGGAGTGTAGCTCTGTTTTCACCGATTTCCCTTTTGTGTAGGCGTGTTGATTGGGTTCTACGAGTCGGTTCGTGCCGCCTCTTATATGTAGATCCAAGATTTTTTCCATGGTTTTGAGCAGGAAAGAGGTGAGACTTATCGGTCTATAGTCTTTCGGTTGCATGTGACTGCATTTCCCTGCTTTTGGAAGGAACACGACACGTGCTGTCCTCCAGGGTACAGGTACATATGCCATTCTCAGACATGCTTTGAATATTGTTTCCAGCCATGGAGTGACTTTTTCTTTGGTCTTCTGCAGCATGGCTGGTATTATGCCATCTAGGCCAGGGGATTTATAGCCCTCGAAGGATTATATGGCCCACTGGATTTTGCTTTGTGTTATTACGTTCCCAGGTATATCGTACACTGGGTTCGTGTGCACCGATTGTTGTGCATCTGGCACATCTGTGCATCCGGGGAAGTGCTCGCTTAGAAGAGCATTAGTCGCTTCCCCGCTGTTGTTCATCCATTGGCCCTCGCTAGTTCTTAGTTGGCTCTGAATTGCCGGTTGGCTTGACAGAAGCTTCCTAAGTCTGGCGGTTTCCGTGATCTTCTCGATACCAGAGCAGAAGGATCTCCATGAGTTCCTCTTTGCTGTCTGGACCTTTTTCTTGAAGTCACGGAGCCTTGTCCTATACTCGTCCCATACAATATCTTCGTCTGCTTGTTTGGCTAGTTTGAAGATTTCTTGCAGGTCGGTGCGTTGTGCCCTCAATTGTGGGTTCCACCAGGGTGGTCTCTGTTTCCTTCTTGTCATTGAGGTCTTGCACGTGGTGTTAAATGCCGAGGTTAGGTGGTGACAGAGAGTCTTCACGGACTTCTCAATATCCACCGTTGTTGAAATTGGTGTTGGGGATGGGAGTGTCCTAGTCACTTTAGTCTTGAATAAATCCCAGTTGGTGTTCCTGGGATTTTTGTATCGACTTTTTGTCACTTTGCACTCGAGGTTGACTTCGAACTGGATATACCTATGGTCAGAGAAGGAGGGTTTGCTGAGGACCCTCCATTCAGTGACCTCGGTATTTGTACCAGACGCGAGTGTTATGTCTATAACGCTGGAAGAGGTGGGACCTACGTAAGTGGGTTCCTCTCCTCTATTCGCGATCTTAATATTATGTTTAAGGATGAAGTCTAAAAGTGACTCACCTCTGTTGTTTACGTCCTTGCATCCCCATAGGGTGTGATGGGCGTTGGCGTCGGCGCCGATTACTAGGGGTTGCCTCTTCTGGCCCACCTCCTGGATCAGACGCTCCGTCTCTTCTGTCGGCGATTCCCTGTCATGCGCCAGATAGCAGGACGCCATCAGGAGTGGCTCGTCTCTGCAGCCCTCTAGCGCTATCACCGTGATGTCGTCCGTGCTGTAATTAGTCATAAGGTAAGCATAGATGCCTTTTCTTACCAGAATTGCAGTTCTAGCTCTACTTACGGTATTCGCGTGAAAGATGGAGTAGTTGGTCGACCCTAGCCCGGCGATCTTGTTGCCCGAAGCGATCCATGGCTCTTGGACTAGGGCCACGTCGACGGACTCCTCCTCCAGGGTCAGGAGGAGCTCCGCTGACGCCAACTTACATTTGTGGAGGTTCAGCTGAAGGATCCTTAGCTTCATGGCTATTTTCGGACTCCTTCAGCTTGGATGTGGTGGCTACAATGGTGACGTCACCATCCTCCTCCGCTTCGTCATCTAACTCGAGGCTGTTGGCCGCGTTATTCAGTGCCTCGAGGTCTTTTTCGACCTCGCCGGCCTCCAACGTATTAGCATTGGTGTCGTTCGGATGGCGCTTTTTGAGTCGTAGGTAGACGTTACCTACTCCCCACGCCATCTTCCCGAACCTTGGGTATAGCAGATCCTCGGCCTCCTTATTGATCTGGAGGACCATCTGTTGACCGTTGCCTTCTGGCTTGCCAACATGGAGTACCATCCAGTCATTTGTGGGCACGTCAGGGTTCTGCCACCTGAGCAGTTTGAGCGCCTGCTCCTTCGGTACGACCCTCGGGAAGAGTACCTTCGCTTTCGGTATTGACGGAATGCAAGTTCTGTCAACTACCTCAAGCTTGGCACCCTCCCAGAGGGTGTCCATCTTAGCCACAGTGTCGGTGACCCACTTCAAGGTGAGGTCATCCTTGCAGCTTAGTATTTTGACCCCATTGAGCCAGCCCGCTCCATCGAAGGTGGTAGGCTGAGACCCCGGCTCCTCCATTCGTCTGAATAGGGCATCCAGCAGCTTCAGCTCTACCATCTTCCATTTCTCGGGCGTCATTTTACCTTGGGGGTTGTTGCGGTCAATGAGCGCGACGACTAGGTGCCGCCGCGCCACATCGCTCGCCGTCTCCCTTTTCGGCAGTGGCTTCTTGGGGGTCTTTTCCGATTTCTGGCGCGGCCGCTTGCTTACGGGCACATCTGCCTTGTCATGGTCTTCGGATCTCTGCCTTTTTGTAAGCAGCAGCTCCTCAACCTTGTTGGCATACTGGCTGTAAGTTGCCTTCATCGCCATTTTGCCTTCGAAGTGTTTGCGACCCTCTTCGATCCTCTCCTCGGCCCACTCCAGCTTTTTCCTCTCCTCAGGGGTGAGGTCCTTGCTGCCAGCGAGCCGGGATTTGATCTTAAGTGCCGCTTTATATTGTGCCTTAGCTCTCAGGCCCTCCTTTGTCTTTTTGGGCCCTTCCCTACTGGGGGAGTTGGAACCCTTAACTGGGGAGCGCAAGAGGCTTTCTTCTACTTCCGCACTTATTTCGTTGCCTTGAGGGTCGCTGTCCGAGTCTGCATGGACTCTGGTACCGCGCCACATCTTGGCATTTTTTGATGTTGTGGCAGTAGTGGTACAACTGTCCTGGCCTGTTCCCACCAGTTCAGAGGTGTGACCGCTGGCGACACGCAGAGGGGTGTTCACCGCCCCGTGTCCGCCGGTGGTAGCAGTCACGCTTCCCACCGACGTTTGGGCTGACATCCCAGCCCGAGTTGCATCATTCGAAGGCTCCATCTTGCTTCATTTTTGGTTGATTTTGTTCTTGGGAACCACCCCATAGCATTTTAGGCCTATCTGCCAGGCACCTCTGACCATGGCTTCGGACATAGCAGCATCAGACTTTTATGGTCCGCATGTTGCTGTGTCCTCGCCTTAGCTGGGCCGTGCATTGGCCCGAGCAACAGGACAGTGTCTGAATCTGTAGGTTGAGTCAATACACAGCCCATTGCCCAGCCGGCACCCTCGTGGAGGGTTCAGCCAGAGGATAATTAATATTATTTATAGCTATTAAAATTTGTTTGTCTTTCATATGAAAACAATGTAATGAAAATCTTTTTTATTTTTATTGAAATTTAATTAAATAATTTAATTTGATTGACTGTAACTTTTCTTTTGGTTTTTAGAATAAAAAAAATAAACAAAATAAAATAAGAAATAATTAAAAAAAATGAAAATTCGCACCCGCCTCAACCAGGAGTTGAACACACGAACTCTCTACCAGCCGTCCGCCACTCTAACCACTCGGCCATTGCCTCACTCCTTGGCCCATCGGCAAAGCTGCATTGTGAACCAATTCTGTTACCATACAATGCAAATAAAAAGTTTAATAATATGCTGTGTGTCTGACGCTAGATTCGAACTTTGGTATGCTTGCGTAAATTAGGTCTGCTTAATTATATATTATATGTTCAAAGTGAGTTTAATTCGTATCATATTTCACTTATTTATAGTCCGATTTTAATGAAATTTTCACTTAACGCCCGTGGTAAGGTATTTGTCATGTAAGATATACAACTTTGGTTGTTGAGTTAATATTGTAGTTTTTAAATAGTTATTACTGATTTACAGAGGCGGGAAGAGGCGTGTCCAAATTTCAAAAAAACTTTGAGACCCTGCAATATATACGTATGTTGTCACAAAATTTGATGACTCTAACTCTTATAGTTTCTGAGATCCAGGTGTTCATACAGACAGACAGACGGACAGACGGACAGACGGACAGACAGACATGGCTCAATCGACTCGGCTACTGATACTGATTCAGAATATATATAGTTTATGGGGTCGGAGATCCCTCCTTCTGCCTGTTACGCACATTTCCGTTCCGACAAACACAATAGACCATGAATTTTTTAAAATCCATGGCCTAAAAATACAAACGCTACAGTCAGGAGCTGACTGTATAAGGCCATGGATTACACAACCCCTAAAATTCAGACGTGATTGGCTGGTTTTGACATTGGATTCGGATTCGGAAGGTCCAAAAACATATAGAAACATATATTGCATGACCCGCTCATGACCCCCCATTATTTTTTGGGCCTTCAAAAATGTTTCGAGTTTTTTGAGGTTAAGTCAAAACTCAGACGTGCTATGTAAATTTGGACTTCGGATTCGGACTTAGAAGGATAAAATACATGTTAAAACATATATCGCATGCACAGATCACGATTCTATATCTTTTGGGGGATATCCAAAGGTTTTTCAGTTTTTTGAGTTTAGGTCGAAATCCAGACGTGATGGAGAATTTCTGACCCCGGATTCGGATTCAGCGACCCAAAATACATATGACTGCATATGCCGCATACCTAAATCATGACAAACTTTCTTTTTGTTGGGTTGTGTAATCCATGGCCTTATACAGTCAGCTCCTGACTGTAGCGTTTGTATTTTTTTTTTAAATAATTGTCGCTTAAGCGTGGAGCTGGAAATGTAATGAAAATTTATAGATCTTACTTCTTATCAATTACAAAAGTAATTGAGGCCTAACCCGAAAGGTCTGATCAGTACAGGCAAAATTTCTCGATTCTTTGTAGTTTTAGTCTCAATCAAGAGACAGGGCATGGTCTTTAGGCTGCAACATGTATACAAGCCCAATAATAGCTTTAACATCACGTTCGACCTTACAAATGCTCTTTGAATCCAGCCATTAAAAATTTCATCTTTTAGAAAATTCAAAACGAAATGATTTTCCCAGATTTGATGTTATGTAACCCAGCAACTTATTTTCGCGAATCGCGATTACAATTCATAATATTTGGATATATCGACCGAGATAAGTCTGGAAGTTGCCAAATAATTCTCATGTTTTTAAATCTCCATTTTAAGAAATGGGAGAATGTATATAGTAATATGGCGTCAAGGAAACAGAATCTCAGATATCGGAATCGCGATCTCTCTCGTGTTAATCGGGTCAGTCGACCATACTGAGGCTGTAGTCAGTGACGACAAATTTGCTAAATATAATTTTCTTTTAAATAATAAACTACTATAAGGCTTTCGATAGCAAATATTAGGAACCGCGAGCACCTAGAAAATTTTTGGGGAAACTCGACCAATATTAGCAACAGTCAGTCTTGAGTAGAGCAATAGAATCCTTCAGATTATCAATAAGCTATATGCAGGTCATATGTTTAAACACATTATGGAGTGTTTATTTTGGAAAGCGATGAACCAATAATTATATGTCAGTAAGACACAGCGCAGAAGATCTCAGCAATATTTTACAACAACAAGACCCCTTCTGCGGCTGCTGCCACCAGCCAATGCAACCAAACAATTTAGTAGCAACGTCCCCATGCCAACATAGGTTTCACCACGAGTGTATACAGAGAGCGTTGCAACATACAAATTTTTGCCCCACATGCAAAAACCCTTGCACAGCCAGACAGTTATCATTGTCAAACAACAATTTGGCCGCTGAATTAAATGCAGCAGCCAACGCCACTGACCCAATAATGCCAGCGCCTGATCAGAACACAGATCAAAATAGCAATAGACGTAATAATAGATACCGCAGAGGTGCTACTTCACGTAGAGGCATGACCACTAGGTCTGCACAACGTGCGATGCAGAACGATGAAGCAAATCAGAGTAGTCTGACTGTGGATTCATCGAAAGAAGCAAACAGGGAAGACATAGATAAAATGATACAGTCAGCCATGCAACGACAAGAGCAGCAACTAATGCGAAACTTGTCAGCCTTAATTCAAACACAGTTCGCAAATATTCAGATAAATAGCGGAAGTCAACAGGAAGCGAATTCTAATGTCAGGGTAGGACAGACTTCTCAGCGTCCGGCAAGCCAAACCACTGGCAGTAGTCCAACTATACCTCGAAGATATTCTTCAATTCCTCCAGAGAAAGTGTCGAATATCATTCTCAATTGGAGATTGAAATTTGATGGATCGAGAAATGGTATTTCTACAGAAGATTTTCTGTACAGAGTTCGTTCAATGACCTGTCAAAACCTATACGGTGATCATAACTTACTTTGCGATCATTTACATTTACTTTTAGGAGACAAAGCGAGTGATTGGTTTTGGAAATTCCATAAAAACCATCCTTGTTTCACATGGGAAAAATTCTGTGAAGAGTTTCGAAAGAAATATGCAGACGCAGACACAGATATGGATATATGGGATTCCATAAATTCCAGAAAACAAGGCGAAAAAGAGCCGTTTGAAGACTTTCAGTTTGAAATTGAAAAACTCGTTAGCCGTTTGCGTAACCCTATTGCAGAAGAATCATTAGTGCGAATTTTAATTAGAAACTCCAAAATGTCGCTACGTTATGAACTAATGCATTTAGGCATAATAACATTAGCTCGACTACGCGAGGAAATCCGAACTCATGAGCAGTTTTGCAAACAAACAAGACAGCAGTCCTATTGACAGCAGCGTCCTTTCGTTTCAGAGCTTGACGAACAAACAGAAATAGCCGCGATACAGCGTAAAACTATGAAGTGTTGGAACTGCGGAAAAGTAGGTCACCGCTATGACTTTTGTCTTGAGCCTAGATCTATTTTTATACCCTTCGACCATTGAAAATGGTCAAAAAAGGGTATACTAACTTTGTGCAAATGTATGTAACAGGCAGAAGGAGGCGTGGGACACCCCATAAAGTATATATATTCTTGCTCAGGATCACAATCCGAGTCGATTGAGCCATGTCTGTCTGTCTGTCTGTCTGTCCGTCTGTCTGTGTGAACGCACAGATCTCAGCTATTATAAAAGCTAGAGTTACCAAATTTGGCAGGAAGACTCCTGTGTACTATAAGCTGATCAAGTTTATTTCAAATGTTAGATGCCACGCCCACCGCCTCCGTAAATCAATCATTTAATTTTTAGCTCAATTTGTAAGCGCTTTATAGAAGCTACAACTTTCTGACTTTAACATATATTAAGCTGAATGAATTATCTACGTAGTCTCCAAATTGCAATCCGATCGGACAATAAACACAGAAGTTATTTAAGAAACTATGAGCATAAAACCAAATGCTTCTGTCAACTAACAAGACCGGCGGGCGAGCGCGAGCGCCATCTGTTAGGAATAATTGTAAAGCATGTGCATACGCATATGTGTATGAATTTAACAAATTAAACTACACGGGAACATCGGTCGAAGGGTATCCCACTGTCGCGTGCTGCGCGACTGTTGCTTTTTTAACTGGTTTGTTATGGGTGCGGGGCAGCAAACATTTTCAAGCCCAATTGTATCCATTGTAACAATCCGGAAAACTCTTCGGTGGATGCGCAGGCCAGATCCGTACTGACGCATCCACGACAATAAACCCAGACGTAAGCAATCAGATCCAACAACATTGAACAGATCTGAACCAAACCCCAGACTTACAAAATAACACCAAAGAAAACGCAATTATTAAGAAAGTATATAAGCCATTCCATGAGAGACTAGCACATTATCTGGCGACACGTAGTCGAATTTTCGGTCACGTGGACAGTTACGGGCCCCGGAAGAAAACCAAACGTTCTACGATCCGTATGCGCGTCTTTTGGAAGAAAGTACGCGCGTGCCGACATAAACTAGTTTCAGCCATTTTCATGAATAACGACAATCGTTTATATACAGACATTCAATTAGAAGGGCATTCATTTGTCGCTCTTTTAGATTCGGGAGCAACTATCAGCTGTCTTGGCGGTAAAGCAGCAGCACAGTTGAAATCTCACCCAAACGTTCAAAAAGCTTCAGGTCGTATCAAGATAGCTAACAACTCAGAATGTGCAGTGATAGGTAGATTAGTTAGTGAGGGCCTCTCAGAGGTCAGGCCTAACGGAAGCAGGCTCCCAAATCCAGACACTGCGACTGGACTCGGGGAACGCCTTTGTCAAAATGAAGACCCGCGAGAAGAAGCTCTTCAAAGCTGCACTCGCGAAGGGTTCGAGCAGAGCAGAGGCTCTTGCAATCGCCACTGCGCCCCCCGCGGAAACCAAGGCCAAGCGGACGCGCGTGGATGATACTCTCCCCGAACCCCAAGGGTCTTCAAAGAAGCCCAAAAAGACTCATGTGGAGTCCGCAAAGCCACTCTACAGCCAAGTGGCAAGCAGTGTGAGATTGGGCTTCACGTCGGCTGACCCAACCAAACCACTTACACTGGAGCAGATGGCTACGGTGGAAGACAGCATCCTTAAGGCGATGCGGCTGCCCTTCACATCTGGAGTCGGTCCAGGTTTCGAGGGCTGTATACCCCGAAACGAGTGGCTGCTCCTGATGTGTGAGGACAGCAGCACTGCTGAATGGGTCAGGGGCGCTGCGGGACACATCAAGTCCATCAGCGGCCTTGACATCAAACTATTGGAGGAAACTGAGTTCCCGAAAGCTCACCTCATCAGAGGCTATTTCCCCAATAGTGCTGATCTCCCACCCGCCACCATTCTGGAGTACTTGGGTCTCCAGAATGTTGAACGCTTCTCAACGGAGCTGTGGCGGGTGGTTCAACACAGCCTTAACGGCAAAACTACGCATCTCGCGATGTTGGTCGACTAGAAGTCGGACAAGACCCTGACGGATCTCAAGGGTAATGTTCAATTCCGCTTTGGCCGAGTGAAACTTATCCTGAAGAACTCCCCCGTCAGGGCCTCACCCTCTTCTGCCCTGCCACCTTCCCCATCTCCTACCATTCCCCCCCTATCAGCGCTTCTCCG
>JAEIFN010000170.1:0-30888 GCA_018903675.1 Zaprionus capensis | reverse complement strand
GTAAGGGGAACAAAATGTAACCATAGCTTTGGCTGTGGTACGTGCCGTCCTTACTCCTACTGACGGAAGTGCGGCTATACTCTCCACGTGAGGGCGGCTGGAAGCAGACCCCTAGTACGGTCATGTCTCTGCTAGGGGTGCTGACTAATTGTAGTCGGGCGAAGATCGTGAATCTATAAATCACCCCAATCCAAGGCGGAACAGCATACGCTAATGGATGCATGGCCGGGGGGAGCCCGGTCTCTAGTATGCGGACTCTGGATACCTGTCGCCCTCCAGTTTTATTCAGACTTCCCACGGTACACGGGCTATGCCGTGGGTGACCTTCCCTTCCCGCTTACTCGTGGGACCAAAATAAATGGAATCATCAAAAAATTTAGATAAGTCTGATGCGACTTCGACAGCATCAACCCAGGGGGAGGCCTTCACGGCCGATCCCAATATCAGCACTGCAGCTGTTGGGCTGCTGGCTTCCACCCCCAATACTACGGGTCTTGGCCCTGGTAGTACAGGGGACCCGGATAGGCCGCGAACTCCCTTGGACACTGAGTTCGAAAGTGCTGCATTCTCGTCCACCAACTGTGTAGGCACTCAGCGGAATGTCGAGGTGATGTCCTCTGACGCAGAAGCTGAGTGTGACTTAATCAGTTTTGCTGACGACGCTTCTGTGGCCTCTCAGACGTCAGGCCTAACGGAAGCAGGCTCCCAAATCCAGACTCTGCGACTGGACTCGGGGAACGCCTTTGTCAAGTTGAAGACCCGCGAGAAGAAGCTCTTCAAAGCTGCACTCGCGAAGGGTTCGAGCAGAGCAGAGGCTCTTGAAATCGCCACTGCGCCCCCCGCGGAAACCAAGGCCAAGCGGACGCGCGTGGATGATACACTCCCCGAACCCCAAGGGTCTTCAAAGAAGCCCAAAAAGACTCATGTGGAGTCCACAAAGCCACTATACAGCCAAGTGGAAAGCAGCGTGAGATTGGGCTTCACGTCGGCTGACCCAACAAAACCTCTTACACCGGAGCAGATGGCTACGGTGCAAGACAGCATCCTGAAGGCGATGCGGCTGCCCTCCACATCTAGAGTCGGTCCAGGTTTCGAGGGCTGTATACCCCGAAACGAGTGGCTGCTCCTGGTGTGTGAGGACAGCAGCACTGCTGAATGGGTCAGGGGCGCTGCTGGACACATTAAATCCATCAGCGGCCTTGACATAAAACTATTGGAGGAAACTGAGTTCCCGAAAGCTCACCTCATCAGAGGCTATTTCCCCAATAGTGCTGATCTCCCCACCCGCCACCATTCTGGAGTACTTGGGTCTCCAGAATGTTGAACGCTTCTCAACGGAGCTGTGGCGGGTGGTTCAACATAGCCTTAACGGCAAAACTACGCATCTCGCGATGATGGTCGACGAGAAGTCGTATAAGACCCTGACGGATCTCAAGGGTAATGCTAAATTCCGCTTTGGCAGAGTTAAGCTTATCCTAAAGAACTCCCCCGTCAGGGCCTCCCCCTCTCCTGCCCTGCCACCTTCCCCTTCTCCAACCATTCCCCCTATCAGCGCCCCTCCGGCAGCGGCAACGGTGGCCTCCGCCGGCGTGACAGCATTGGCTGCTGCTCCGGTGGCATCTACCAGCGCCGCAGCCGTAGTGGCGCCGATCACCACCATCCCCAAACCCCCAGTCATTGTGGTGACTGCCCCCAAGCCCACAACGGGCCGCACGAGGCCGGTGGTTGGCAGTGGACGCCCGCTTGTCCCTTCCAGACCAACCACCAGCGCAGTGCGGAAGCATCCGACGAGGATACCTCCGGCGACCGTGGTCGCAAGGCGACCGCCCCCGAGTAGTTCCTCCAGACTGCCGAAGGGCATCCGGGGCAACGACTCTCGGGGGGCAAGGCAGGCGGCCTTGTCTCAAAAGCCCTGAAGGAGGATGCGGAGCGCCATTAAAGTGCTCCAGGCGAACCTGCACCACGCCAGAGGAGCGTCTGCCACCCTGTGCAGGATCGCCTGTAAGGATGCTATCGACCTGGCTCTCGTCCAGGAGCCATGGTTGATCGGTGGCCACATCCGTGGACTATCATGCGGATCATGTAAGTTACTATATGACCGTATGGGTGGTGCCCCTCGCACCGCTATTGTTGTAAATAACAGTGTGAGACACTTCCCTTTAACTAATTTCATCCACAGAGACCTGGTGGCAACGGCTATTGAGGTAGCCACGGCTGAAGGTGTCCGGGAAGTAGTGATAGCCTCTGCCTACTTCCCGGGCGACGTGGATGACGTTCCCCCAACAGAGGTTCAGCGGCTGGTGGAGTTCTGCCGCTTGCACAACAAGCCGCTCGTGATCGGCTGTGATGCAAATGCGCATCACACGATCTGGGGAAGCAGCGACGTAAATAAACGTGGTGAGTCCCTCTTAGAATATCTATTGTGTTGTCAATTAGATGTTGCTAACATAGGGTGTAAGCCAACTTTTATTAACGCTATTAGGGAAGAGGTTCTCGATCTTACCCTAGTCAGCAACTCTATTGCGAGTTCGCTGGTCAACTGGCGGGTCACAGACGAAGCCACGTTGTCGGACCATCAGCATATCAGGTTCGACCTCCCTGGCCAAGTCGAGATCCGCCAGAACTCCTTCTGTCCCAAAAAGACAAATTGGACATTATTTAAAGCCTCTGTAGCTTTTAAAGCAGACTCGTTGGTCAGCAACCCTAGTTCTATCAGTGAGATAGAAATTGCTGCCAACCTGCTTCAAGATGTGCTAATCACATCCTTCGAAGACAGCTCTGTTCGGAAGACCTTAAAGGTCAACCGAAAAGTTCCTTGGTGGAATGACGAACTGGCTGCTCAAAGAAGGAAGGTTAGAAGCCTTTTCAACAAGGCCAGATCTAACCGCATCAGTTGGGACGTCTATAGGGACGCTCTCACTAATTACAACAAAACCATTAGGCGTGCTAAGCGCGATACGTGGCGCAGCTACTGTGGTAGCATTGAATCGCTGCCAGAGGCAGCGAGGCTCCACAAAGTATTGGCCAAAGGGTCGTCTAATGGGATAGGGCTACTCAAAAGAGCGGATGGCTCTTTCACTAAAGATCGCAGGGAAGCACTTGAACTTCTTCTTCAAGTCCACTTCCCAGGTTCGGTGGCGAACCCAGATCTATCCAGTCACGATGACGCCACCCTGTCACCAGACTCACGTGGGTCCAGTCTGTCAGGGACTATCTTCGACCCTGAAAAGGTCAAATGGGCTGTAAATTCCTTCGCTCCCTTTAAAGCCCCAGGGGGCGATCAGATATTTCCAGCCCTTCTACAGAACAGCCTGGATCACACTCTCGATCCGCTGGTCGGTCTCCTTAGAGCCAGTCTCACTTGGGGATACATACCTATCTCTTGGAGGAGAGTCAATGTGGTATTTATTCCTAAACAAGGGAATCGTCCCTCTGACCAGCCTAAGTCATATCGGCCGATCAGTCTCACCTCCTTTCTGCTTAAAACAGCGGAAAGGCTCGTAGACCTGCACATTCGGTGCTCTCTGCAGAAAACTCATCCTCTGCATCCCACGCAGTTTGCGTACATAGCCGGAAGATCGACTGAGGTCGCTCTCCACAAGCTAGTTGGTAAAATCGAGGGAGCCTTCATATCCAAGAATATTGCTCTGTGCTCTTTTCTTGATATAGAGGGTGCTTTCGACAATACCGGCTACGGGTCTATTTCTGCTGCGCTGGAACGCAGAAATATCGCCCGTCCTATAATCCGATGGATTGATGCTATGCTCAAACATCGGACTATTTCATCTACCTTGGACTCCACGACCGCTTTCATTAGTGCGGTTAAAGGATGTCCCCAGGGAGGGGTCCTATCCCCCCTACTCTGGTCCTTAGTAGTTGATGAGCTACTGAGTATTCTCGCCGAACAGGGCGTGCAAGCAATCGGCTATGCTGACGACCTGGCTCTCATAGTGAACGGGAACTTTGCCAACACCGTGACAGAACTGATGCAATCTGCTCTGAACACGGTTAGTAGATGGTGCGAAGATGTAGGTCTTAGCATCAATCCACAAAAGGCGATTATCGTACCCTTCACTAAGCGCTATTCTGTTGACATAGGTCAATTGCATATTGGCGGCTCTCCCGTGGGACTCTCCAACGAAGTCAAATATCTAGGGGTAACTCTTGATAAAAGACTGAACTGGAATTCCCATCTAAACAACACCCTATCAAAGGCAACTCATGCCATGTGGGCATGTAGAAGATTCTTTGGTAGGACCTGGGGTCTCAAATCATGCACCATTCGGTGGTTATTTGAGATGATGGTAAGACCCATCGTCACCTACGCCGCTATTGTGTGGTGGCCCAAGGTCACGCAGGTCACCGCCATTAAGAAATGCACTAAACTGCATAGGCTGCTTTGCCTCTCTCTAACGGGTGCACTTCGCACCTGTCCCACAGCAGCTATGGAGTCAATTCTAAATTTGACACCGCTGCACATTCAAATTCAAGAAGTCGCTGCTATGAGCCTTCTTCGCATCAAGCTCCAATCTGGGCTTCTAGCTACCGAATCGGGGCATGCTAGACTTATCAAAGACATTCCTGGCTTAGAGATCTGCTCTAGATCAGATTCTATGACCAAGGAACTCTTCTTTGGCGCCAAAATCAAAACTCTCATCCCAGACCGAAGGGACTGGGATGCCGGCAACCCCATCAGTGACCCTCATGGCATACACTGGTATACCGATGGGTCAAGGACTGATCAGGGGGTTGGAGCTGGGGTACATGGTCCCAACTCCAAAACCTCGATTGCTATGGGCAAATGGCCCACAGTCTTTCAATCCGAGGTTCATGCCATCGAGTTCTGCTACCGTCTTATCCTTGAGAAGGGGATTAGAGGAGCAAACATTTATATCTTCTCGGATAGCCAAGCGGCCATACTAGCCCTCTCCTCAAAAAGAGTAGGTTCGCGTATGGTGGCTGACTGTTGGAACTGCCTCCAGAGGCTTTCCAACAGGAACAAAGTTACCCTCCTATGGGTACCTGGACACTCTGGTTTCCAGGGCAATGAGCTAGCGGATGAACTAGCGAGGGCGGGGTCATCAGCCCCTTTGCATGGCCCCGAACCCTTCTGCGGCGTGGGGTGGTCAACCATCTCATCCATTGTGAAAGCATGGGCGGTTAGGTTGACCGAACGCTATTGGTTCTTCCAACCAGGGATGAGGCAGGCTAAAGAGCTTACAAATCCCTCGGTTAAACGAAGAACAAACCTACTCTCCAGGAGAGATCTCTATCTCCTTATAGGTTACCTTAGTGGTCACCACGTGGTGAACTATCACCTCGCAAAAATGCGTCTGTCCTCAGATACAGAATGCAGGCTCTGTAGAGAGGACGACGAAACCACCAAACACATTCTATGTGATTGTCCAGCCTTGGTTTGGGTTAGGAGGAAGCATCTGCACGTGGAAATCGCAGTTCCCGAGCACATTGTCCATTCCTCGACGAAAGACCTGTTATGCTTCATTAGGGAAGCAGAACAGCTTTTGTCAAGATGGGGAGAGCATTACAGGCACAAAAGACCTCTCTGGTCGCAGTGCCTAGCACTTCTCTGCTGGGAGACTCCCTCTTCAAAATAATAATAATAAAGTCTTCTGACTTTGGTATTAGAAAATGTTCTCTTTTTATGCATTCATTTAGTGCCTTAGGATCTAGACAAATTCTTAGGGAGCCATTGGGCTTCTCGACTATCTGAATATTATTTATCCAGTCGGTTGGTGTTTCAACACGGCTAATAATTGCTTGATTTAACATATTCTGAAGTTCGACTTTAAGTTTATCGTGCAAGCTAAGGGGAATTCTTTTTTTATAATGCAACTTTGGTACTGACCCCTCTTTCAGAGTTATTCTGAATTTATCCGGAAATTTTCCAACTCCCTTAAATAGTTCATAGTACATTTCCAGAAACTCTAATTTGCTATCTGGTAGACTATTGAATTTGTTTACGTTATATAATCGCTTAATCAATCCAAACGATTCACATGAGTCACGGCCAAGCAAAGGTTCAAACGAATCATCCACAACAACAAATAGGGCGTCATTAATAGTTCCTGAAATTATATCAACACATTCCAACAAGACGGTACCATGAACTCTGATATTGTTTGAACTGTAGTCTACTACTTTAAAATTGTTTTCCTTATTAACATGAATTTTTAACTTACGTACAAATGAAATTGGTATACAGTTTATTTCAGCTCCTGTATCTAACTTGAATTTTATGGACATGTTTTGTATGTGATATTCTTTTGTCCATTTACAATTGGTTCTATTTACTTTGAAGACTTTTACTCTGAAAATACCTATATTGCTTAAGTTTGTACTATTGAATGCATAATCAGATTCACCTTGGTTACTCCATTTGATCATGTCGGCGTCAGGAGCGACATCAGTCCTAGTTGTAACAGACAGCGAGTTTACCAGATTGTCCTTTTTCCCGTAGGCCTTGCAAAACTTCTTGAAGTGGCCTTGTCGCCCACAGTGATGGCAAATAACATTTTTAGCAGGGCAGTTCTCGCGGTGGTTTTTATTGAATGGTTGTCCACAATTAAAACAGTTGTTCATGGGTGCCTTTATTTGCCTCTTTGATACAGCATTAACTTCCACAGAAAGTTGCTTACTATCCAGTATTGACTTGTTGATTGTAGCAACTTCAAACGCTTTACATATTTGAATTACCTTTTCCAGGGGTTGGTCGGCTCCATCCAGCAGCCTTAGCTGGAGGTTTTTGTCGTTTACCCCGACAATTATTTTGTCTCGCAAAATGCGTTCCGCATATGAGGTTTGGCAATTGGTGCACTTATATTCACAACATTTAATTTGCGAACGTAGCGTCGTCTCGAATTCCATAAACGGTTGGTTTTCTTTCTGCGCGATAACGTTAAGCTTGAATGCTTCCATGGCTAGATTCCTCTTTGGTAGGCAGTGTTCATCGAATGCAGATAGGACAGTTGTCAGTTTTAATTGCTGAACCACTGTTGGCGCAATGTCAACAGAGGACTCTGATGCGTTAGTTTCTGCAGCGACGGGCGGACTCCCAAAACAGTCGTATGTCGGAAACAACGTGTTAAATATTTCCAAGCCTTGCTCGCCGACCAGCCATAGGAACGTTGCTATTTTCTCCGGCTCACCTTCAGCGTGTTTCTTAGTGGCCATTAGATATAATTGGAATTGTTGTTTCCATTTCGGCCATTCTTCGGCCATATTAATTACGTCCAAAACATTTGGTATTTTTGATTCCATTGCGTGCTTTGTTTACCTTTTACTTTGATGATCGTATTTTTATCGATAACTTATCAATTTTTTTTTTTTATGTACTTATATTAAGTGAACTTTCCAACACTTATTTTTTTTCCGTTTAATCTTGCATGTATGTGTGTATGTCGTGAATGTGCAAACACATGTATGTCCAAAAATTAATTTTTTTTTTTTGCAGCTTTTCCGCTTTTTTAGTTTTCTTTTTTAAAACTGATCTTGATTGCCCTCAACGTGAGAAGCAATATTTATAGTTTTTTCCAAACACTAGGCACTTCCTTTATGCCCTCCTTTTACTTCTGACACCATGTTTTAAGGTAGCTTCTCTTAAGCGTGTTCTTTATTGTCTGTCTTCTTACTGACTAACTTATATACTAACAGGGTTGCCACTTAATTCTAACGATGGTGCTGCCATCTTGTTACAGTTCTATCTGATGAAAACCAGACATAAGGTCTAGACACGAAAAGTATTTCGCTCTGCCTAATTGGTCTAGTATTTCATCTATTCTGGGCAGTGGATATTTGTCTGCCAATAACTTCTTATTTATTTGTCGATAGTCTACTACTAAACGCCATCGTTTCTCCTTTGAGTTGGGGAGTGATTTCTTGGGTACCAAGAGAAGTGGGCTGTTATATTCTGATAGAGATGGTTCTACTATACCATCTTTTATTAGTTTATTGACCTGTTTGTCTATTTCTGGCTTTTCAGATTCTGCATTTCTATAGTTTTTTATGTATACTGGCGTCTTATCAGCTAATCTTAACTTTTGTTTATAGAAATTGTTACTAGTGATTGCTTCCGTCTCTAAACCAAATATGTCACTGTATTTGGTACAAAGATCTGTAAGTTCTGCTTTGAATTGATCTGGGAGTCTTAATTTGTTAAGTACATCCTGAGTTCTGTTTGACTTTTTGTTTGTATTTTCTATTATTTCGTAGTCTGTTAACGACTCGAATTTTATATTTTGGTTTTTAATTTTTACATTGTAGTTAGTTGTGTTGATTATACGTATTATTGCGCTATTACTTGTTACTATACTGTTGGCTATTAATACTCCAGGTTGAATTTCCTGGTTAGGTACTAATACAGTATTTTCGCTAGTGGGAAGTATGATTTTTCTCATCACTTCTGCTCTAGCGGGTAATAATATTGAGTTGTCAATATCATTATGTAACAGTTGTACATGAATTTGATAATTAATAGATTGTGGTCGCATAATGAATTCATCGTGCTGATAATCTATTATACAGTTAAATTTTCTTATAAAGTCAAGTCCGAGAATTCCGTCACAAGGTACGGGAAATTCTGTGTGGACAATTTGGAAATTGTGACTGATTATGAAATAATCGAAAAGTAGATCAATTTGTGCCTGTCCTATTGATTCTATTGATCCCTGGCCTATGCCGGTTATATTTGTTATTGTACTATTGTCTATGGCTGAGCCTATACTGTTATTTTTCAGTATAGAAATGCTCGCTCCTGTGTCAATTAATAAAGTTAGTGGATTATTAGTATATCCATTTCTGATTTGAATGAGACTACTGAGATTTAGATTTATATTAAATATTTTACTTATTGATGGCTGCTCAAGGGGTTTGGCTGGTTTTCCGATGTCCCTTCGGTCACTCGGATTGTATTATTATTGGCATTTCCTCTATTTGAGTTGCTTCTGAATGGGCCACCTCGAGAATTGCCTCTATTTGAATTATAGTGGTTATTTCCATTATAATTGCTATAGTAGTTATGTCTACGGCCTCTATTATTACTATTTCTTCCTCTGTAGTTGCCTCTGCCGCGGTTTCCACCGCGTTGAGAACAGTTTTGGTAATATAATACCGGGTTATTTTGACCTGTCGCAGCGTTGCAGTTATCTATAAATTTAGATACGGTATCATTCATATTATTGAATATGCCTGCCTGCATATTATTTCTGACTTTCTCTATCGCGCATCCCTTGATCATTGATTTAACAGCCTGTGCTGTTGTATATTTTGCTGCGATTTCCGGTGATAGACCGTCACTAAGGTAAGCTCCTTCTAAGGCTTTAGCTATTTCTTCTATTTTATTTCTTTGACGTAAATATTTGCCGTTTTGCCTCTCTGTTGAATATTCAGTAGTTTGGCAGATATGACTTCCACCGAATCTCCTTTAATTCTATCAGACAATTTAGCAATTACTGCGGCAATTGTTTGCTCGTTAGTTATTAAATCTCTAGCATGTCCCTTAAGTTTTGTTTTTATAATATTAACTGCTGTTGTTTCATAGTTGCCTTTTAGTGAGTCCACTAAGTTTAATGCGTCTATGAAACTTTTTAAATTTTCAGGCTTGCCATCGTATTCGTGTAGTAGAGACGAGGCTATTTTTAGAAATTCTATACTTGATTGAGCCATTGTGATTACTTCAAGTTTTTCTACCTTTGGGTCTGAATACTCTAACTCTAGAGTGTTAGTTTGTGTTTCTACTGATATTTGGGTTGTTTTTTCTGTTTCGCTATCACCTGTTAATATATCTGGGTCGAACTTTGCTAATTCCCCTACTATTGGTGGACAGAATACCTGTAATTGTTGTCTTTCGGAAATTTCTATTAATTTTTCTCTTAGAGTTTTTGATATATCTATTACTTGTGTATAATTTATTGCTGATAGTTTGGTGCTATTTTCAACAATTATCCTCTGCACTATATTATATTGTTTTATTAGATTTTCTATGTGCTTTGTTTTAGTGACCGTTGTTATTGGTACACTTTTATTCAGACATTTATAAGACCTATTAAACTCCTCTTTTGCACTTTTTAAATGTGGGACTAACTCTGCCCATTGCATTGGAATTAATAGTTATTTATATTTTATTTCGTTTTATTTCAACTACTCTTGCAATACAATGATATTGATTTAATTCATATCTTAGATATCGTTTAAAGAATTTGCTGTGCTCCGATATCGTTTTTTAAGGCATTTATTGTGTAATTTGTAAATTTTTATTAGCGCGTTGGCTATCATTATTAATGCCATAATAATTAATATAATTGTTATCCAGAACAAGTCATTATTTGCGACTTCTACCTTATTAATAACGTTAGCAGTGGAGTCCACTGTCTTTGTATCTATTAAACCCATAGTGGGTATTCTATAAAAATTATTTTTGAAATGTTCTGGTTTATATTCTTTACTTATTTTGTTTGTCTCTATTGACATCTATTTCTAAGGCTTTTGCTTATTAATTCTCCTAACGGAAATAAAGATATTTAGGGAATGTGGTTGACTCACAATTCGATTTACAATTCATTATTTAAAAAAAATTCTTCAACCACATTTGTTAGTATAAAGCCTATTGTTTGGTTTAGTAGTTTTCAAGCAGCGGTTTCCCGCATCGGCTTGATATTAAAATAAAGGCAAATTGGGGCATTGGCAATTATGCAGCCCGTTTGCGTTGTTTCGCATCAGTGCGAAGCTGTTCATCTAGTTGTTGTAGACGCTCTTTGTAGCGTTGTCGGGATGATTCGTCTTTGGCCAAGGTGATCATTTCCTTGACCAGTCGCCGTTGCTGCAAGAGTTTTGCTCTTCGTCCACTCCTTTTATGTTTTGGTATTTCCTTTTTTTCCTGGCGTGCCCTGTACTCAGCTATTGTGAGTGGGCGTGGTCCATCGGTTGGATTTGCCTGCAAGGCCTCTTGCAACGTCGGCAAATCCCTTTGTTCAATAGGAACAGCGTTGTTGAATTCTATCTCCTCTGTCATTAGTTGTTGTCTTGTTAACTGGCCAACTGGTGGTTGTGTGGTAATATTTTTAGTTTTTATTGTAAAATATTTTGCTGAGTGAGCATGTGACTTGTGTTGGGTTTTTTCTATTTTTGCATTTGCTTGCAGAAGTTGTTTTCAGCTTAATATATTTTTTTTTTTGCTGTTTATTAATCGGGTGTTGGCGTATTGGTGTATAATGGTCACCTTAAGTACGCTATTCTATTTCCCAATACACATCACTATACTCTACTCACTCAGTCATATTGTATCCACATTGTATCCATCCAGTCGACATCAGTATTATCCGCAACAGTATTATCCGCAACAGTATTATCCGCAACAGTATTATCCGCAACAGTATTATCCGCAGCCTCGTGACTATGTCACGGTCGCCATGTAGTGAAAGACAAGTTGCTTCTTAGTTCTTCGCCAGTTCATATCTAACTGTTTCTTTATTGCGAAAATATTCTTTGCTTAAGTCTAATACATAATGGTTTTTAAATATATAAGTGTGAGCGTATATAAGGCAATTTTATACAAAGTGCTTGCGCAGCAGTTCTCACGCTGCGCCGATCACCGGCTCATACATAATTGAGCGGTCATATTACATTTGCACTTAATGCTTGCATATATACGCTTATACAATGTTGTTTAAAGTATGTAGCAACTTTATATTAAACAGGGTATATGCATTTGTGTATCTTACTACAAAGTACCTTTTCCCCAATTTATTTTTGAACATCTTTAACTTCATAAAAGCTAAATATTCATTAGTTACTAAACGTAACACTATTCAAAAATCAGAAGTTGACCCTGACACTTTAAAATCATTAAGCGATAAAGTGGACCAATTATCAGAAACCCTTTAGAATCGGGGACGATTCATTTTAAGAAAGGGGGGAGTTATCACCTTCATTTACTTAGCGTTCCTTATGTAAATTGTAAACAACTTTTCATAGTCTTTTCGGACTCTTGACAATTCATTCTCAGCTCCTCATATTTCGCTATTTTAAACAATTTCCATTGAGTTACGAGTAACTCTTCTTGGAATTAATAAACCACCCACGCAGCTTAAAAAGCCTAGTGCGCAAAACACCCAATGCTTATTTGTAAACAAACTCTTCTTGAGAATAATAAGCCTAGCGCGCAAAACACCCAATGTTATTTGTAAACAAATCCTCCTTCGTCCAAACGGCATCACGAGCTTTAAGCTTTAGCTCGATCAGCAGAAGCTTTGACATCTTCAAAGGCTACTTTGGCCTCAGAACAATATTGTAACTTTAGTCTTAATTTTGTACACAGAAGAAACGGTGTCGTACTCCACAAATAAAATATATTTTTTTTCAAACTCTTAGAAACGGTTTGATTAATTTGCACACACAAGTAACGGTGCCTCGGGACCCAGAGCGCGAGCCTAGCACACTCATGAGCAACGGTACATCGGTACCCAGAGCTGGTGCACAGTCGAACACTTGCACTAGTAACGGTGCCTCGGTACCCAGAGCTTGTGCACACACAAGTAACGGTGCTTGGGCACCCAGAGCTCGTGCACTGACAAGCAGCGGCGCTAGGCAAACAGCGGCAGAGCCACAGCAGCAGAGCTGCGGGCAGAGAGGCGCAGGCAGCGAAACGCAAGCAGCGTAGTGCGATGGGCGTAACTAGGGCAAAGGACAGTCGATCGCGAGCAGCAAAGTGGGCCAGTAGCAAGCTCTCCCTAAAATTTCAAAGTGCAAGTGAAAGTTATAAGTCCAGTGCCAGCCCAAGGACTCTTTCTGAAGAGGATGAATCCTGACTAGGTGAGCTGTAAAAAAGGATACATTGAAAGCTCAAATATGAGCAACGTATGGTGCGAAGTAGGCAGGAAGGCAGGGACTAATTAGAATAAGAACTAGCGTGAGAAAACAGCGAGCTATTGAAATAAAATAAAACCATGTTACTAATACAATGAAACAAAACCAGCCGTGATTATTATAAATACCTAGTGATAAATTCTCTCCCCTCTAGAGCTTGGGGAAAAGTGTCGTGTACATGTGTGCCCGTGTGAGTGTGTACTTGCAGAGTGTCGCTTTCTGGTATGCCGGTGCTCCGCTGGCCAGTAAGCGATTCTGAGCGTACACACGCACAGTCCGTGTCGTGAGTGAACGCAACAAAAGTTGACGAGTGGGTTACGTGAGCGTGTGCTCTAACAAGTTGCGGCGTGGTGGAATACACCATCGAGCGACTTGTGCGAGTCCAGGCGAAGATACCTGCGGTCAAGGGCGTTCTTCACGGCCAACGATCGACCGTGAGAGGTGTCGTGAGTGAGCGATAGCTGGCAAGCGGGGTGCGTGAGCGTGCACTCTAACGAGGATGGTAGAATACACCAACCGCCTCACGGGCTAAAGGGACGCATTCCCAGTGAAATCAGGGCCGATCGAACACCAGCCGCATCCTTAACTGGCAACTGTCAACTTGCGTGACAGTTTGACCAGTTGACGAACGGCAGTGTGTTTTGTTTGTTTACACAACAACTGCAATAAGCGCGGATCGCGAGTCCACCGGCACTAGTCGTTCCATCTCCCTTACATTATTTTGATTATTAAAAAGTCCGTTTTTGAGCACAATCTATTTATTTATATATTTAATATATATGTACATATATACATATTTGTACGTACATTTAAACATTAAAAAATCTATTTATTTATATCCCTATTAATTTATATTAATATTTACATTTATATTGTAAATACCAAATTAAAAGCGATAATAATATGTACATATCGCTAACAATGTCTAGTATTAAATAAATAGTATAAGTTGGTCACATTGTAAAAAGCGAAAAAAGGGAAGAACACGTGAATTGTGGCGTTGTGAAATAAAGAAGAGAATAAAATTAAATAAATTATAAATCAGGTGTGGGGTTTGCCCAAAAAAAGACAATTATGGAACATATAAGTTACATTGATATTGTGAAACTGTCAAAGTCAGAGCTTTTGGAGTTGCTTGCTAAAAACAAAGTGCCGGTGCCCTAGGGCGTCTCGATATACCAACTGCGCAGTTTGGTCAAAACCAAAATGTTGGATCTAAACCTGATAGAGGCAGTGGACTTGCGTGGTGGCCAAGATAACGATGTTGAATTGGCACAACCGTTGGCACAGCTTGCCATGGAAGGAGATGGTCGCATTGCGGAGGGACAGCAGCCAGGTCTGGTGGTACAGGATGACGCACATTCAATTTCGTCATCGAAGGCAATGGTGCCAAATATGATGGCAGAGCGGACTTGATCAATGCCCGTAGAGAAGTCGCTGCACTGAAACTGAAGGTTTCTTAGATGGAGAAGGGTGCGGAGCGGGCTGCAACAGAGGGACGCAGTCAGCTGAGTGTCGCCGACATCGAGGGCAGCATTCCCAAGTTCTCGGGAGACGATTTCTTGTCAGTCCACGTCTGGATCAGGGAGTTGAAAAGGGCTGCCCTGATGTATGGACTGAATGGTGTTCAGCGCTGGACTCTTGCTAACCGTTTGCTCTCTGCTTCAGCAAACTACTACGTGGGAGCAACTAAAGGATACGTTGGTCAAGGTTTTCGGTGTCGAAACATCGAACCATGAAGTGGCCAAGCGTTTGGAGGGTCGCAGAATCTTGCAAGGAGAATCGGTGCTGACTTATTTCATTGCTATGCGAAATCTGGCGCAGCAAGGAAATTTCCAGGAGACAGACATAATCAAGTACATAGTGGATGGCCTGGATGACCGCTCGGGGAATGCAGCTCCGCTATACTACTGTACTTCTTTGAGCGAATTGCGTGTGAAGATGATGAGGTATCAGGTGGTAATGATTAAGAGGAATATAGAGCGTGCCGACAAGATTCATGAGGCTGCAGCCCGTTCGACAGATGCAGCTAAGATGTTTTAACTGTCGCCGTATGGGACACATCGGGAAGGACTGTCAGCGCCCCAAACGCCCAGAAGGAGGGTGCTTCAATTGTTTTTAAACGGGACACCAATATAGACAGTGCCCGAACACGGGCAACCCGGGAGTTGGTGGTATTGGGGATCCCTTGAGCCCCGAAAACGAGGAGTCCTTTGTTGAAGTAGTGAGTATAAGAGTACCTTGTGAGACAGGATGCACTGATATTAATTACTGATATTAATTGCCTTATTAGATACCGGAAGTCCCGTAAGTTTTGCGACGAAGCGCATTTTCAAAAATATATTCGATAAGGTAGAATTAAGCAAAACGCCATTCCATGGAATTGGAGGGAATGTAATAATGACTTACGGAAAACTCAGATGTGAAAATCGAAATCGAAGTTTTTGTTGTCCCCGAGTTAATTTTACCCGCCCCGCTATTGCTGGGAAGAGATATAATGAAAACACTAAACATGAAATTAATTTTGTGCAACCCTACTAAAGAGAACTCTAAGAATAAAACTTGTTTATTTTCTCATAAATCTATCTGTGCATCCTTGTTAAACAATACTCAATTAAAGATTACCCTTTAAAATACCCTGTAAACTCAAATGTATCCCCGGTTGAGGCTGATAGATGTAGAGAATGGTTCCTTGAGCTGTCCAGTGTCTGTGCTGCTCTTTTGGATGAGAGTGAGGTTAACGTTGGCAATGAATTTGGGTAGAAGGTGACTGGCGCCTGCCAAGAAATAGTGCGAGAACATTACATGCAACAATTTTGTAAAAGTTCCGGTCCAGCAAGATGTACTACGCGCATACGATTAAATGACATGACACCCTTTTATAGTCCTCCCAGGAGATTATCGTTTTATGAAAGAGAAATTGTCTCGAAAACCATTAATAAATTATTAGCAGAAAATGTAATAAGACCAAGTAACTCTCCTTATGCGTCAACAGTAGTTCTAGTAAAGAAGAAGGATGGAAAAGTGCGAATGTGTGTAAATTATCGTGGTTTTAATAAGATGACAATCCGTGATAACTTTCCATTAATTAAAGATTGTTTAGAGTATTTAGAACGAAAATCAGTATTTACCACTATTGATTTGAAGAATGGGTTTCACCATATTGGAATTGAGGAAGAGTCTGTAAAGTATACAGCCTTTGTAACACCTGACGGGCAATTTGAGTATTTGAGAATGCCTTTTGGCCTTAAGAATGGACCGGCTGTATTTCAGAGATTTATTTCAGATATATTGCAGGATATGGTTAGAGCTCGTCAGGTTATGGTATACATGGACGACATTATTTTAGCTACTCGATCTGTGGAGGAACATTATAATATTTTAGCAAAGTTGTTAGACAGGCTGGTTGAGTATAATCTTGAGGTCAATTTCAAAAAAAGTGAATTTACGCAAAGGCGCATCGAGTATTTAGGGTTTGATGTTAGCAGTCAAGGTATTTCTCCGAGTGATCAACACTTAAGAGTTAAAAAAAACTACCCAGAGCCGTATAATTGCAAGACTTTGCATTCATGTCTTGGATTGTTTTCGTATTTCCGGAACTTCGTTCAAAACTTTTCACGTATTGCGAAGCCATTAACTGAGTTGTTAAAAAAAGGTGGTCCGTTTCCTTTGTCCGAACAAGAAAAATAGGCTTTCAACACGCTGAAACGGAGCTGCATTATTTATGCGTTGCGCCGATTTCGTGTTTACCTGGAACACCGTCCTTTCCTTATTATAACCGACTGTAATTCTTTAGTGCAGACTCTGAACAAGAAAGCAATTAATCCAATATGTACGTGAAGTCGCAACATCCCAACCACCGTAAAACTACTCCATAGTTTTAACCAAAACATCTAGCACTGCAAGCTTTGAAACTGGTCTTTTTAGCACACCAGTTGACGTTTGTACTTAGCTCGACTCACAGCTTTTCTTAAATTCACAATCCAGAATTAACGCCTTATTTCGTTTACAATAAGTTAATTGTTTTGATGATGATAGCTGACATGATACCATCTAACAATTAACTCTGACAAATTGTGACGCGATGGTAACAATATCGGACGACGTGCTCTCTCTGGAATGGATATACAATAATCCAGCCTTCCTACAACAATAATAACACCATTCGCATTCAATTGAAGCGACAATGAGTCCTTCGACACAATTCCAGATTCCAGAAGTTCTTCTATTTCCCTCCAGTATGCTTCACGTTGCGCAATTTTACATAAGGTTGATTCTGCCAGGTTTAATTCGTGTGTCGTCAACTCTCCGTCATATTCTCCATGTTGGTCCTTGTGACATTTGCTCACAAACCACCAAATCCAGCCTACTGTACGTTTTAAGCGTGAATAATTTGAAAACCTTTCTAGTGATATCCATTGAGCCTTGCCAAAAAACATGATTTGTTTGCCCCGTTCAGACATATCTTCTTGGTTGGAACTGAATTCTTGTGAAGCCACTTCTCCTTTTCCAAAAGCAAAAATTCAGGTCCACTTATCCAAACACTGTTTATATCGTATTCACATCGGTTACTGGTTTTTGTAGCTTTATCTGCTGCATTCAGTTTTGTTGGCACCCAATACCAATCATTCTCCTGTGTACTTTCTAAAATCTCGCTCACTCTATGAGCCACAAATGGTTTATATTGACGATGGTCCGATTTGATCCATGAGACTATTGTTCTTGAGTCTGTCCACAAGGTTGAAAACTTCACATTAACGTCATGGCATTCTAAAACGGGTTTTCTTAGACGAGTACCAAGTACGGTCGCCTGCAGTTCTAGCTTGGGAATAGTTAATAACTTAAGAGGTGCACATTTAGTTTTTCCACATATAAACATTAATTGTACCCTGGCACCACAAGTTATTCGCCAATATGCCACTGCCGCAAATGCTTGCTCACTTGCATCGACAAAGACATGTAACTCAACGTAGTCTGACAAAAGGAAATTCTGGGAATAACATCTTCTTAGTTTAAATTCCTTGACCTTTTTGAACTGCTGAACCCATTGTTTAAATGCAGTAAATATGTTTTCAGGCAATAAATCGTTCCAATGGATTCCTGTTCGCCATACATCCTGAACCAAAACCATTCTGTATATCATTAAATCCGCGAGCATGCCGAAGGGATCGTAGACAGACATCACCATGCTTAATAGCTGATGCTTCGTTGGACATTGAAGACCTTCTACTATTTGTTTATCTACGCGATTTAATTTTAAGTCAAAAACAAAAACATCCTTTTGACTGTTCCATTGCATACCTAAGATTTTATCATAGGATTCGGTATCCAGCTTCACTGCTTCTTGAATGTTGCCGTTGCTTTCCACTCCGCTATTTAAACTTTGCTGAACCTTTACGGAGTTCGAAATAAATCCTCGCAGCTCAAAATGACCCATATGATGCGCCCTTTTTACTTCTGCGCTAATTTTAAAAACTTCTTCCTCAGATGTGAAGCTAGCTACGAAGTCGTCCACATGTTTATTCTCAATTACATCAATAACTTGATCAAACTCAGCATCTTGATTGCCATGTCTCCAAATAAATCTCAATGAATCTTGATCCTCTTTGCGAACCTGCACCTGCAGAAACATTTCCTTTATGTCTGCACATAGCGCAACAATTCCTTGCCGAAATTTAAAAAGGATTTGTGTCAAAGATAGGTTTTCATCTTGCGCTTTCAAAAGTTCTGTGTTCAGGGATACTCCATCGATAATCGCAGCTGCATCATTTTCTTTGGCTTGTTTATATTATAAACACCAAAATGAGGTAAATACCAAGTTCACGCACCAACTTTTACAGTTTCTTCATTAGACATTTTTACGGCATATCCTTTCTTCACGAAGTCCATAATCGCAGCATCATATTCGTTCATTTTTCCCATGCTCATCATCCTCTTTTCAAGGAGTTGTCCTTGCAATCTACTGAACGCCATGTCAAAACTGTCTGGCAAATGTATATCATCGTTTTTCCATAAGAGCCCAGTTTCATATGAGTTCTCGAATCGTTTAGTAGTGTTGTTTAAAATACTCCTGGCTCTTAAATCATCAGCCGATTGCAGTGGTTCCTTAGCTGTATTGACCCCAAAATGTTCAGTCGTGAAATAATCCGCGATCAATTTGTGCATTTCGTTTTCGTCATGTTCTCGTACATGGAATATCGTTGAAATTATAGATCTCTCTTTACAAACACCAGAACTTCCGTAAATACTCCAGCCTAATGACGTCTTTGCCACCAACAAGTTATTATCCAATATCATGCTTTTCAGTGTTGCGGTCAGGTGACAATTATTTATTCCAATCAAAAGCATTGGATTCGCATCAGTGTATCCTTCAATGGGGACATTTCTCAATCTTTTGTATTTATCCTTTAGTTCGTTTATGTCCAACGATTGTAATGGTAACTGCAGATTAGGAACCGTGTTTCCAGAAAACCTCAACCATTTGCTTGGCGACCTTGTGTCCATATTCGCAAGTTACACTCCATCGAGCTAACCACAGTAGTACGATTTTCTATCCAATTCAATGTAAGGTTATCTTTCTGTTGCTGTACTCCCAAATTTACTGCAAACTGTTCATTAACTAACGAAGCAGAGGAACCTTCATCTAAGAATGCATATGTTCTTACAATTTTTCTGTTTGGTCCGATCATTTCAACAGGTACTACTTTAAACATTATTTTAGATTTTGCTGGTTTTATAGTATTTAACGAAACTTCTGTTGCAGCGTTCTCTTTACATGGCTTTTCTTCTGAATGCAACAATGATTGATGCAGTTTCTTGCATTCATCCTTTTTACATTCCTTCTTATTTTTGCAAATCTTTTGTCTATGTCCTTTTCGTAAGCATCCAAAACATAGTTGATGTTTCTTTACCATAGACTATTTTTCTTCTGTTTTCGCTTTAGAAAATACGCTGCATCTGTCAAAATAATGATCTCCGTGACACTCATAGCATTCAGGTCTGCATAACGACTCTTTGATGTTTGTTCTTCTTCTATGATTCGTCAGCTGAGAATACGATCATCGCCCTTGCAATGCTTCTGGCCATAGTGCTGATCCATGTACTAAAGACCTTTAAATTTGGGTATTTTCGAGGAGTCGTTGTATACTCTATCCATTGAATCCGTTTCGTCATTGGTATCTTACAAACCAACTGTTCAATCATGGAAGGATTCTGTAAATATTGAGTTGCATTTTGCTGACCATGTCCATTTGACTCCTTATCAATAACTCCGGCCTCCCATAAGTGAACTCTAAATGATTCATAACATGTTCAACATTCATAGGATTTATAAGCAAACGCCTGACTTCATCTCTGGCCGCTCCCTTTATGCTTTTTTGTAGCCTTAACAAATTTTCCAGCTTCGAATATCCAAAAGCGTTCGACGACTCCCAAAACATTGTAGAAAATATGGGCCAATCCTCTGGGTTTCCATTAAAGTCAGGCAAATCAATGAGTTTTCGAGGGTATACGAGTGGAGGATGTTGCAACACATTTCTGCTACTGTTCAATCTGGCTGAACCCAATAAACCAACACCACCACCAACACCATCGACCCCGTACATACCAATACTTTCTCCAGCGTCTCCTAAGCCATTTATATCAAGATTACGTGCGCCTTCGTTAGCGTCCATGTTGAATACGCCTTTCATTTGTTCGTATTTACCGACACCAGATTCCACGACGCTAAAGTCATCTGTACCGCCAGTAGTGCCAATTTTGTAACAGCGCCGACATTTCCAATTTCACTTCTGTTATCTTCAAAATACTGCGCACCTCTAGCAGCGCCACGATCATCACGCGCACATCGATTAGTGCCCAATAGTCGTGAATTTCTCACAGCATCAAGTTGTTTCTGTGAACTTCTAGGAACGCTCACAGATTCTGCGCCATTCAAGGCGCCCAATTGTCCAAATATACCTCCAGCAGTGCCTCCAGTGACATGAAGCATTGTGTTCTTTATGCTGACTACTTGCTTAGCCAGCTCCGATTGAGTAACGTTCACATTTTCCACAAAGATGACCAATTTATTTTGCCGATCCTCCATGTTTCTCACGGAGTTATATAATTGACTGTTTCGCTCATCCATTTTCTGCATCATGTTCATCAAATTACGTATCAAGTCATCATGTGCATCCGATTTCCCAGAAGTCTCGACAACTGTGTCATCCAAGTTCGAATCCATCTCGTCAGTAGAATTTGACCCACATCTTGACCTCGGAGTTCCTTTTCCAGTCATGTCGTTCGAATTAATATCCATGTTCTGCTTTTTCATTTGCTTACCGTTGAGTAATTTCATCATACGCCGGCATTGCCTCATGTCTATGACTCTATGTGTGCGTCTATTTCACAAGAAATTGCAACGTCTTTTTCACAATTTCACCACACACACACATCAATAAAACTCGCTTTTAATATGCACGACATAAATTAATGAGGTACACATAAAATTAAAGATGTTACGAGTTCATATGGAGATGGATATCAAACAAGGCACTAAAACGTTATAACTATTTATTTGACTATTTCGAGTCGTTATGGCGTAAAATTAGAATGGTACGAAAGATATATAAAGTACAAAGTATGAAGAATGAAGTATTTAATTTTATGTGTTTTTGCCGCCGTTGGTTGTCGAGACCTGTCAACTTGTTCATTCTCCTCTAGAGGTGCGGCTTGTTTTTTATATCGGTATTGATACAAGTATCGATAATAATGGTGGTATAAAAGATGCAGCCAAACGAAAACGCAAGTTTAAATTCAAATAGACTTAAATGTGTAACAGAAATATGTACGTGAAGTCGCAACATTACAATTTACACTTAGGAACTGATTTTTAATATTTATTAATATTATTCAATACATATTCTCGCCTGCACACACACACAATTATCAACAAATTAAAGTAATAGGAAATTATTAATATTATCAAATTACATGCACATCTCACACCTGTTGGGTATACGCTATAAAAAAAAAGTAAAGTATATTCTATTAAAATGAGTGAAGAAAGAGATGTCGGTGGGCAGGAAGGAGTCAACATGGGCCTCTGATGGAGACGGTGCAGTCGGTCCTCAGATGGCGTTGGGTATTAATGGGACTTTTCCGGACACCAAACAGGATCGCCAAAATCCAGAGCTAACTACCGGCGCCAGTTGAGAGACCTGCAGAACGGGGTCCGATATGGGATATGCCCAGCATGCCCAGAGAGGAAGCGCAAATCCTCCAAGGAGCCATTCCCAAGTCCAGTGCACCCCAAGAATCACGCGCACCGATGCTGCCACCCAAGATTCCGACACAAGAGTTGGCAAGAGGCAGCAGTAGCCCGGAACCGTGGCCGAGATACACGGATAGGTACCGAGAGCGCCTAGAGAACATGTCGCCAAATGACCATCCAGCGGCAGACTATCGACGCGGCGAGACCGGCTATGCGAATGTTCCGCTTCCGATTTCCTACGCCAGAGTGGAGCGGTGGGGATTATCTTTCAACGCGGAGGACCGATACAACTCCGTAGAAGACTTCATTTTCCGTTCCTCCAGAGGCAATATCGGTGTCCATGTCCGGAAATCCAGCTGGATACAGCTGCGTCAGTCTCTGCTTGATCGATTCCGCACCACCAATCGGAGCATGACTGAATGCAAATCTCAAAGAGAGTGTCGCACGCTATGTATACGCGATGTTTACCGTGGACGAGCTACGTGATAAGGCAACCTAAGTGGAACGCAGTTTGGGACGTCGAGGACGGACTCCTTATGCGCAACAGCCAGCGCCTTCCGCCAATTTCAGGCCACGTGTCTACGAGGTGATTGTCCAAGATGCCCAAAAACTGCAAATCCAGGACGTGGAAGAGCTGCGCAAAAGGCAGCCGACGGCTCCAGATCGGCTGGTGTGCTGGAATTGTGGCGTGACTGGCCACATGTTCCGAGACTGCGAATCGGCAACACGATAGCTGTTTTGCTACCGATGCGGCGAGCCTGGGACGGTGACGCCAAAATGTCCTAACTGCGCGGGAAAAGGACACCCGGGTGTGGCCAGAACGGGAGACAGACGCCCGTACAAGAACCCCGTGAACTAAGCCAGTCATTAATAGGAGGATAAGTACGATAATACCCTTGGAGGAGCGGATGAGACGATATCTATATATAAGCCAGAAACAGAATATTCAGCCAACATCCGCTGGCCGGCATGTGGCTCGTATCGCGCAAGGTTAAAGAGGGCGTTTCCGGCAACGACGGACAAAACGCAGGGAAGTTGCAGCCGCAGTCTTATGCAACCAGGCAAACGATCCGAGACCGTTCGCTGATTTAAAATTAAGCGGTGAACAGGTCCGTGGGCTGCTCGACACCGGAGCATCCGTCAGCCTACTGGGTTGTGGTTGCAGGAATGCTGAACAGCATCGACGTGCCGATGACCAGGTACTTCTTAGAAATACGCACCGCCGCAGGAGAGGAGCGGTACATAATTGGCCGTGCGAAGTTGGCTGTTGAATATTTGGGTAAAATTAAAAGGATAACAATTTACATATGCCCATATCTGATGCAGAAAGCTTACCTGGGAGTCGATTTCTGGGGAACCTTCGACCTGCGCCCAAACTTATCGGACGAGAGGCAGCATAGGGCCAAAGGAAGAAAACCGCATACCTCCAGGTCCAAGATATGGTGCATGACGACGAGGACGCAGTCGACGAACCCAAATCAGATCCCGACAGGTGGGAACCGTCTCCGGACGGCAACACTTGACTGCGAGGGGAAACATAAGTCACATACCGACCCTGCAACAGCATACATTCGAGTTAACCCAGTGTTGAGAACGTGGGCCCCGCGTTTGGCGCCTGCCGGACTGCTTCCGAGATCTGTGCAGGCTGCAACACTACCACAGTCCAAATGGAGAATGCCCCAAAGATTTCTTCACTTTGCAGGAAATCTTGGGTGCTGTTGCAATCTGTGAATCAGCTGTGTTCATACCGAGTGTCGATAGGCATGTATCGATGAACACAGCTACCCTGGTATAGCAAATCTACTGGCGGATCAAGCAGTGCGAACTTAAGCGGGATTTTGGACCGTAGGAACATCTCACATTAACAGCCATATCGGTCGGCGACCCAATGTTCTCGTCTTAAGCATGCGCCGTTTGAACTGTCGGTTAGCTTCTCAAATGCCCACGCACATACTTTTCAAGGGCGGCCGACTTTCAAGTAAAATTTGAGCGAACGGTCGGCGCAGACAGATTCTGCAAGAAAGAACAAGTGCGTAATAAAGTGTTATTTTCCATTGTAGTTTTGTGTATTTTAATTAAATATAATTTGTGTGTGCAGCGCCACCGAGCACGTCCTGGTTTTCAACATCTGCCCTGGTGAGTCTGTTCCGTGCGGGGAACCCGGCCATACGGCTCCCGTGCGCAACCAGTGCATTACGAGCATCCGCCACAGACCAAATCTGCAGCGCGGGCAGCTGCAGCAATCCAGCATTTTGGCCAGTAGCCCAGGTCTGCAGCGACAGTAGCCGCATCAAATAGCAGCCACAGTAATCCTGTTCTGCTACTGCAGCACATTGTCTCAGTCGGTGGGCCAACTCTTCGCCTGCAAGCCTTACATTTTCCTGCCTGGCGGCATCTCCACAATCGTCTGTGAGCTAAAATAACAAAAGAAATGTCCAATTAGTTTTAATTCAGTAAATATAAATTCTTATTAATTTTAAGTTTTGCATTAGTTCGTTTTTTGCATGTTAGGTCCACGTGGGTAGGAAGAGATGATATGAATAGGATATAGTAAATAAATATACAGGATATAAAGAAACGATTTGCTAATTAACTTTTTCAGAGAGATGGTGCGGCCTTAGTTGGACAGGAACGGGCTCGCCGACTTGGGTGATTCTCCGAAACTCCTGAGCAGGAACATCACATGGCTGGGTAGGTGCGCGGTGGTTTTGCTGTCACCAATGGCTGTTGTTGTTGATTATTTGTTCCGCGTAGAGTAGTTTGTGCCTTTAAACAAAGTAAAAAAGTAAAAAATGTGTTAAAATATTTATTTTGTATGCATTTTGGTTTGTTTACCTTTTTGTTAGTGATGTGTCTTTTGTGTAAATACCGATGATTATCGATATTTTGTGCGGACTGCAATGCCGAAGGAAAAACCCTCCTCAAGTGCTGCTGATCAAGCCGGCACAGTCCTATCACTAAGCATCGAACATTTATTGCCGCCAAATAACCATTTTTGACAACTGTGGTTTGGTCTCTTGGCCATCGACGCCGAAACACAAAATTGACTTCAGGCTGCCAGCCCTCTGGCCGAAGCATTTACCTGTTGTCAAACTTCACAAGCAACGCATACATTAATATGCGAGCTTGTGCATACATAGCACACATACATTAAAACGATGGCTAGCGCAAAGAAATATGCGCATGCTCTTCGTTTCGACTGACTTGATGCCGCTGTTTGCTGTTTCTGGATTGCTCACCAAAGAGAGCCGAACGCTCACTCGTGAAACACTTCGAGCCGGGGGGGTCATAATAAGACTAAGAGCACTGGGCGAGTATTGTCCGCTATTTGAGCACTCTATATGTGGTCCTATATATGGTCCTATCGACAAAAATCAGTCCGTAACACAAAAGAACAAAAGTCCAATGAACTAAAATCAGGGATTTAGTTCTCTAGTTCAGTTTGCGGGTGGAAAAATGCATTATTCAAATAATTTGTTTTTGTTAATTTGAAATGCTTGTATATATGTTGACATGTAACATATTTCAAAACAAAAATTTGAAATAATTTAAACTAAATTGGAATTCAATATTATTTTATAAAGAGAACAATTAAAATCAAAACTTTCATTGAGTTGTTTTTGTTTCCACTTTTATGGCTCTTATTCAAATTGTTACGGACTGCTTTTTATCGGTAGGGCCACTAAGCAATGAACACATAGAGACCTAGTACCCCAGAGAAGAAGAAGAACAGAACAGCTGTTCGGCTGAACGCCCGACCGGGGTACTTCGCTGTTCGGGAACGCCCGACCGGGGTACTTCGCTGTTCGGCTCTCAGTACAAACAGTGCATAGCATCAAAACTGCTTCAGTCGCACAACGACAGCGGAACGATAAGCATGCGCGTACTTCTTTGCGCTGTGCGATCATTTCCATGTATGCGTGTATGTATGCACGGCTCGCGTATGAATGTATGCGTTGCTTGTGAAGTTTGGCAATAGGCAAATGCTTCGGCCAGCGCGCTGGCAGCCTGAAGTCAATTTTGTGTTTCAGCGTCGAGAGCCTATACACAGGAACAGTGGCCAAAAATGGTTATCTTGCAGCGAAAATTTTAAAACTTTTGGAAACATGTGTTTTGTTCTATGAGGATAATTTTATTTAGTAATTACATATTTATGTATTCCGAATTTTTTATTTTAATTCATAAATTTTGTCAATATTGGTAAACTCATATACAAATAAATATATAATTATCACAACTTTTTTTGGTATTATAACTTTGCTCTACAAAATATAATATAATTATCAATTTTCAATCCCTCTTCTCAAAAATTAAACATAATTACACATGTTTTCTGATGCTAAAATTATTGCCGCCAAATAACCATTGTGGCTCACTGTAATTCGGTCTCTTAGCTCTCGATGACAAAAACAAAAACAAACACACAGTTGATTTCACGCTGGCCAGGCCCGTAGCTAAAAGTGCGCAGGGTGTGCGGTACAAGAAGGGCTCTCAACAGTCAGGGGCTCACGGTTACCAAACATAAAAATGTTATTAATGCGGATATATTTGTAAAATTTAATTCCTTTGGTAAACACAAATATATTAATTAATTAATGTAATTTAAGTAGGGGTCCCTGATAAATATTGCACATGGGCCCGTAAAACCCTCACTACGGCCCTGTGCCTCAGTCTCTAGGCTCTCGACGCTGAAACACAAAATTGACTTCAGGCTGCCAGCGCGCTGTCCGAAGCATTTGCCTATTGCCAAACTTCACAAGCAACGCATACATTCATACGCGGGCCGTGCATACATACACGCATACATGGAAACGATCGCACAGCGCAAAGAAGTACGCGCATGCTTATCGTTCCGCTGTCGTTGTGCGACTGAAGCAGTTTTGATGCTATGCACTGTTTGTACTGAGAGTCGAACAGCGAAGTACCCTGGTCGGGCGTTCCCGAACAGCGAAGTACCCTGGTCGGGCGTTCAGCCGAACAGCTGTTCTGTTCTTCTTCTTCTCTGGGGTACTAGGTCCGAAAAATCAGCGTCAAACTGCGTCAGGGCTGTTTGACGTCTCTATGTGTTCATTGCTTAGTGGTAGGGCTGCGCCAGCTAGCTCAGCAGCACTTGGGGAGGGGTTTTTTCCTCCAGCCCTGCAGTCTGCACCAAAATATAGATAATCATCGGTATTTACACAAAAGACGCATCACTGACAAAAGGTAAACAAACCAAAATGCACAAAATACATATATTCTAACACATTTTAATTTGTTTACAGGCACAGACTACTCTACAAGGGACAAATAAGACGACAACAACAGCCATCGGTGACAGCCAAGTCACCGCGCACCCACCCAACCATGTGATGCTCCTGCCCAGGAGTTTCGAAGCATCACCCAAGTCGGCGAGCCCGTTCCTGGCCAACTAACGCCGCCCCATCTCCCCTGGAAAGGTAATTAGCAACTCATTTCTTTATATGTTGCACATTTATTTACTATTTCCTGTTCCTATCATCATTCCTACCCACGTGGACCTAACATACAATAAAAACTAACTAACGCAAAATCTTAAAACTAATAACAAATTATATTACTAAAGAATTATAACTAATGGGACATATTTGTGTTTGTGTTTTAGGTCATCGGCGTGGATGCAGCCACCAGGCAGGAGAAAGCCTGCAGGCAAAGATGGGCCTGCGGCTGCTGAGATGGTGTGCTGCTGCAGATGTGGCTTGTGCTGCTGATTTGGCCTTAAAGGCTACAATGGCGGACTGCTGCTGCTGCTCGCGCTGCCGATTTGTCTGTGGCGGACGTTCGTACTGCGCTGGTTGCGCACTGGAGCCGGATTGGCGGATGTGCGTACTGCACTGGAGCCGGATTGGCGGATGTGCGTACTGCACTGTTGGGACAACTATCTTTAACAATGGGCCCTGGCCGATCTGGCTGTTAACGTAGGAGGTTCCTACGCTGAGCACCACATGGTGTTGGTCCAACGTCCCGCTTAAGTTCGCACTGCTTGATCCGCCAGTAGATTTGCTATATCAGGGCAGCTGTGTTCATCGATACATGCCTATCGACACTCGGTATGAACACAGCTGATTCGCAGAATGCAACAAAATTCCGCAATTTGCCCCGTTGGACTGTTTTTGTCTTATTTTTAAATGATAACTCATGTTAACTAATATTTATGCAAATTATTTATTTTTGATTTACCCTTTTTCCTTACTCTTTGATCACTTTGCAAAAATTTTAAATTTCAATTTAAGTTGTAATGGTGCATGTGATTTATCGATGGTCAAAAATACACCATCTCTCGTATGTCTCCCGATGGTCGCCTCCTATCGGTTTTATCGACGATGATTTTACAGCCCTACCACTAAGCAATGAAAACATAGAGACCTCAAACAGCGTCAGAGCACTAAGCATTGAACATATAGAGTACTCAAACAGCGAAAAATGGCGGCCGAGTGGTCTTCGGTTTATTATGACCCCCGGCGAAGTGTTATATGATGTGTTATACGAGTGAGCGATCCAGAAACAGCAAACAGCGGCATCAAGTCAGTCGCACAACGACAGCGAAACGATGAGCACGGGCGTATTTCTTTGCGCTAGCCATCGTTTCGATGTATGTGTGCTATGTATGCACAAGCTCGTATATGAATGTCTGCGTTGCTTGTGAAGTTTGGCAATAAGGCAATTGCTTCGCCTGCGAGAAGTCAAATTTTGTCTTTCAGCATCGAGACCAAGCAGCCTAGCCCGAGAATGAGTTTGCATATGTGTGTGTTTGTGTGCCAGGGGGGTATTTTGTTGTTGTCAAAGCATTGATAGGCACGCGCCCATTCAATGTTTTGTTTTGATTATTGGTCTGCAGTCATTGTTTTGATTTTGGTGATGTATTTTGCCGAGCAGCTACGATTTTTTTTATTATTATGTATATGTAATTTTAATTTATTTTTATTAATTATTTAATTAATTTAATTATTAAATTTCAAATAATAATAATTATTCAAATATATTTTTAGTTTTTTTATAAATGTTATATTAATATGATGATTAAACTAATTTTGAAATCTGTTAGATAAACAGGTTAGAGTTGCAATTTAAAACTCCTATTTATCTCATTAATTGTTTTGAATTGGGGTGGGTTTTCCTGCTGACTTTATGCGTGTGTGCTTGCACATATTCATATGCATGTTCGTGTGTATGCACGAGAACTTTGTTGATGCCAAAGCAAGTGTCTGGCACGCGCCTTTTGTGTTGTTTTTGGTTTTCGCCGCTCGATTTAGCTCCCGATTATAAAATGCAATCGGTATCCAGGGAACACCACGGGGAGGCCATTGTAATAACAATAGGGTCATCATTGATGACCTTCGAGTCGACTTGAGATATTCAAATGTGTTTCATTTAAATATCTCCATGTTCCCCACCTAACCGACACACCTAAATTTGAAACTATACATCCCCAACATTATACAAATTCTAAAACATTGCAATACACAGAAGGACTAAAGACAAAAGCTGCTAGTTTTCAATTTTCGGCATGCCGAGTATAAAAGGGCTATGTCGACTTTGTTTTTGATATGGCTGCCTCATTACTGAAACTGCACCTGTTCAATATTGTGAGATACACACCTTTTTCTAAGATTTCCTTGGCTTATGATTTTATAATATCTATTTTCCGCTTGCTTTTTTGCCTATCAGACCATAGTTTTTCTGACAGCCAAATTGTATTTTTGCGAAGGAGGACGAGTACAAAGAAATTTAGTATATGGAGTCGGTGCTCCTGGCAATCATGCCGTTCAGAGTAAAATTGTTACTTATTGTTTTGAAGTTTTTGATAAACAAAAATAACTCCGACTCTTCACAAATTGCAAGATCGTCCTTCAGTAGAAGTTTACAGTGATCACAATTATATTTAATATGTGATTTGAATAGCACATACCCTGTAAAGTAACGTAATGCATTCTCATTTGCATAGCTAAGCGTTGATTGAATTTTGTCAACCTGAATTTCGTCCATATCTGAATAGTTTTCTATAGCGAACTCAAAATTTTCGCAATACTCCAGGTCAGAGTCATCATCTGGCTCACAATTTCCAGTGCTCTTCGTTGAAGTGATGATCTTTATTGACAGCATCTTAGAAATAATTGCATTGAATTCGAAGAGCATGGGATTATTGTTCGTTCCACCTCTTCTCCTTATTAAATAAAATAGGTATTCCAGAGCATCTTGATTCAGTCGCGATAATATTAAAAACTGGTAATCACTATCAATCCAAATATCTTGTGCAAGCATTAAGATAGAATTTATTGTATGAATTAAGCCATCAATACAATAAACTTTGTTGGATTGAGGCAGAGACTTCATTAAATAGTCTTTCATTTCAATCATGTATATTTGTATCTCACTATTTTGCTTTAGGGCCGACTTGGGCATAATCTAGCTGAAGTGTTGTTAGTGTCAATTTCATATAGTTTCACAATTATTTTCCAGGACACTTTACCATCTGGCGTATCAATCATACCATTTATTAAGGTATTTCTAATTGATTTTATTAAATGTGGAACATCATAAATTGTAAATATTTTTTGATTATCTACAAAATAATATGGCGTTTCCAAATTCACTAAATTTCTCGCAAACACAGCTCTATTATTTGGACCCTGGTCGCAAACAATGGATCTAATATTTAGTCCACAGTTTCGAGCGGCTCTAATATTTTGAGTGATCGCCTCTGTTAGTTTAAACGACGAGAGTGCAGTCGATGATGCAAC
>JAEIFN010000017.1:0-15074 GCA_018903675.1 Zaprionus capensis | reverse complement strand
TAAAGAAATTTAGTATATGGAGTCGGTGCTCATGGCAATCATGCCGTTCAGAGTACCAATCTGTGTACTCATCAACGCATTCAGCTTGCGCAATGTTTTCTTTATTTTTCTTACATAAGGATAATTCTGAAAATATTTGTGAAAAATCCTGTAGTGCAGTTTCATTAAATTAAAGAAACCATCTTGTGGAGCTTTAAGTTTAAAATTATTACTAATTGTTTTAAAGTTTTTATTAAACAAAAATAGCTCTGACTCTTCGCAAATTGCAAGATCGTCCTTCAGTAAGAGACTACATTGACCACAATTAAATTTAATTTGTGATTTGAATAGCACATACCCTGTGAAGTAGCGTAATGCATTTTCATTTGCATAGCTAAGAGTTGGTTGAACTTCGTCAACCTGTATTTCGTCCATATATGAATAGTTTTCTATAGCGAATTCAAAATTATCGCAATACTCCTGCTCTGGGTCATTTGCAACGTTGGCCAATTTTACTTTGTATCTTCCACAACATTTATTAGCAAGTCATCATCTGGCTCACAATTTCCAGTGCTCTTTGTTAAAGTGCTGATCATCATTGACAGCATCTTGGAAATAATTGCATTAAATTCGAAGAGAATGGGATTATTGTTCGTTCCACCTCTGCTCCTTATTAAATAAAATAGGTGCTCAGAGTATCTTGATTCAGTCGCGATAATATTAAAAACTGGTAATCACATTCAATCCAAACATCTTGTGCAAGCATTATGATGGAATTTATTGTATGAATTAAGACATCAATACAATAAACTTTGTTGGATTGAGGCAGACACTTCATTAAATAGTATTTCATTTCAATCATGTACATATATTTCTATCTCACTATTTTGCATTAGGGCCGACTTAAATGGGTTTCTATCATATAAATTATTGCTGTTCAAGCAGTCAAACAATTTATTAATTTTTTCTATGAACTTAGCCGTAGAAGTTGCAATATCTTCGCAATCTTTATATGTCCCATTTTGAATAATCGTTATTATTGCAGACGATACTGTGTGGCT
This sequence comes from Zaprionus capensis, assembly GCA_018903675.1. Lineage (NCBI taxonomy): Eukaryota > Metazoa > Arthropoda > Insecta > Diptera > Drosophilidae > Zaprionus > Zaprionus capensis. The sequence continues at coordinate 14,034 of JAEIFN010000017.1, read as the reverse complement.
AAATACCTTAGTTGCATATTTAACCTTCATTTTCTCAAATGAATTTGGATGAATGTGCTTTCTTGTAAGCTTTGGGCATAACCTAGTTGAAGTGTTGTTGGTGTCAATTTCATAGAGTTTCACAATTATTTTCCATGACACTTTACCATCTGGCGTATCAATCATACTATTCATTAAGGTATTTCAAATTGATTTTATAAGGTGTGGAACATCATAAATTGTAAAAATGGCGTTTCTAAATTCACGTTGTTGTTTGCAAACGCTGCTCTGTTATTTGACCCTTGATCGCAAACAATGGATTTAATATTAAGTCCACAGTTCCGAGCGGCTCTAATATTCTGAGTAATGGTCTCCTTTAGTTTTAACGACGAGAGTGCAGTCGATGATGCAACATAGCTCAATACGAATTTCCAATTATAGTAGAGTCCACGAACCATAAAAGCGCAAATCTATTTGCATAATTGCATGGATTTTTCACAGCCATCGTCAGCAAAGCCTTCCACTTCGTCATGGTGGGAGCTATATTGCAGTCCTTTTCTTATTGATATCTCATCAAATATTAAAACGGCTTCTTTACTCTTAGCCTCCATTTTTGAAAATATTTCTTTCAAAATTGTAAGAACACCTTCATTGAGTCCCGGTGTTAAATTTTTAATTGGAGCCCATCTCACCAATGAAGCTTTTGAGGGAAGATTTAAATGTAGATCATCTCTCATAAAAGAATAGGCCTTTGAAGAATAAAAGTTGATGCTTTGAGCAACAACTTTATCTTCTTTTCCACGATTGCTTGTTTCTTATTAGCATTTCGCAAAACGTGTTTGCACTCTGAGAAAGACCTTTATTTTCAAGCATACGACATAGAGTGTTTTCTTTCTTTTGGTTTAAATATTTGATTTTTGCCAATCTTTGTGTGCGTACAGACATTTGTAACTGTCGAATCTTTTTCTGATACATTTTTATCTTTTTTTGTATCATTAAGATCATTAGCAGCTGCCCAATATTTATTCCTGTAATACAGTTCATTTTTATCTTTTTTAAGGCAATTGGGACAAAATTCAATCTTAGTGGCATTATCATCAGCAATCAACACATCATTTTCAAATGGATTTTCTATTTCAATATCAATAAAATGTGTGCTCGGCTGTTTATATTTCCTGGGTGCAGTTTTAAAATCTGGTATTTGTTCACCAATTTCATCGGTAAACTCATACATGTCTATGTTGTTATTATCCATAAACAAATTTAATGATGGCTCTTCTACCAAACGCAGAGTCGGCGTAGCCCCTAACTTTAATTTTTGAGCACCTAAGTATTTTTGTTCAAAATGAAGACTGCAAATTAAGGCATTGTCAAGATTGACATCCTTTTGCAAATTACATTTGGACATCCACTTCTGACGGACCACTTCGTTTTTCGGAAATCTAAACAGACGGAAAGAGTTCACTGCTATCTCTTCTACCACGGAGACATGAATTAATTATGCAATGTAACCCACTCTTCCTATTATCTTTAACTATCTTTTTTCCATTATAGTATTTAAAAATACTGTTTAAATCTTTTAAATTGCAAAAAACTTTAAACGCTAGCGTCTCGCTTAGAATCAAGTGAAAAAGAACAAAAAAAGCGCGTAAACCTGCTTATGTGCAAAAGCGCGGTCAAATCGATGCATAGGAAAATGCAAATTGCATAATCAAAACAAACCAAGAGATCATAGAAAAACAACAACACAAAAGGCGCGTGCCAGTCACTTGCTTTGGCAACAACAAAGTTCTCGTGCATACACTTGCTTTGGCAACAACAAAGTTCTCGTGCATACACACGAACATGCATATGAATATGTGCAAGCACACACGCATAAAGTCAGCAGCAAAAACCCACCCCAATTCAAAACAATTTTTTAATGCGATAAATAGCAGTTGTAAATTGCAACTTTAACCTGTTTATCTAACAGATTTAAAAATTGGTTTAAGTATCATATTATTATAAAATTTATAAAAAAAATACATTTAATTTTGAATAATTATTATTATTTTAAATTTAATAATTTATTTATGTTTTTCTATAATATTATAAAAGCAAGATAAGAATAAATTAAAATTACAGTAGAATCCGGTTATAGCGACTTTCAAGCGACCGACGATTTACGTTGTGATACCCGGAAGACGCACTAACAGAAAGGTGGAAAAAAAATTTTTTTTTGTTTATTTTATGGTTGCCATGATCGTAATATGTTTTAACATAAAACAAATTAATTTTTTAATCAAAAAAAAAATTTAATAAATTTAATTTAATAACATAGGTTTTTCATAAGTCGTATACATATAATGCGTATTCATAAGCATAATATAAAATTTCATTTCTTATGTGTTTTTTTTATTTATTCTTAATTTAAATAATCAGTAATTTTGGTTATAAATTAAAATTTTAAATAAACACATTGCTCAAAATGATTTTCCTTCCCACCTTTACATTTTAATGTTTTGTCTGGAGTTAATTTGTAGAACAGTCCAGTTTCGTCGGCATTAAAAATATCCTCATCTTTGAAATTCTTACGTAGTGTAGGCCAAACCTTTGTAAGCCACTCGCTTACATCGCTTATTTGGGGGTAACGACATAAGTCCGCCGCCATAATTCCGCCGCGCCAAAACTTCATAATATCACGTGATCTTATGACGCTTAAGGACGCCATATGGCGTTTTTTTTCAGCGAGTTAATGTCGTTTCTAAGCGTCATAAGATCGCGCGAACTTATGTCGTTCAAAAATTACTTCGAGCGATCTTATGACGCTTAAGAACGACATAAGTTTTTTGTTAAGAACAAAAGCTTATTTTTTTAGTATGGCGAAAGTTGGCTCAATTAAATTGGCAAAGGAAGATGGAGAAACTTCATAAAAATTGTATAGAAATTCCTGTTGCGTTTGGTTTCAACTTCGAAACCACTAATTTTTTTGACAGAAATGAAACCAGCATGCGTAAAATCTAGTGGAAGGATGCAAACTTCTAATCGCATTACGCATCGCCTTTTCATAGTCCGATATGAACGATGCTCCATCTAGATTACAAATATTACTATCAATATATGTAAATAAATGCAAGTAGCAAACTTCTGTTTTTCTCGACATTAAAGCAAAGATAAAAGGTGTAATCTAAAAACATAATGAAATTAAGTAAAATTAAAAATATATCAGCAAATTGAAAATAACATGTACACATTATTACCTTTTCCATATATTTGATGTAAATAATAAGAAGCTGTTTAAAAGCACCAAATGGACATACTTTGAAAGTGGCATCCATTAAAAAATGACGTTCACTAACTGGGATTTTTTCTTTTATTAGTGAAATAGTTTTTGCAGAAGCGAAAATGACATATGAAAATGACTCAGAATGGTGCAAATGCCTAACAAATTTTTTTGCTGGATTCGCTTTAGACATACCAAACTGACTCATAATCGAATCAATATTGTATGCCACTCGTAGCTCCACAAAAGTAGTAGACGCTTTCGGCATTACTGGTTGCCTTTTCCTTTGCATCGTACGCTTGCATTGGTCATAAGCAATCTCTGTTTCAGGACCTTCACCTTCAGTAAATCTAATGAAATGCAAAAATTAAAAAATAGTTTCAGGAAATGCATGAGCACTTACTCGGCCAAAACGTCGTTAAAAATTTTCCGCGTGTCGGAATTTTTTTCATCGGTCACTGTGCATCGTTTTTTTATCTCGCAAACTATGCTCATTTTGTCCATTAATTGATCTTGGATACCGTGATTATGATGTGGCACCTCACTCTTAGAAAAAACACGAGTTTCATCAGAACTCAGATAAACACGCGCTTCGCAAGTTTTTTCGCGGCATGAATAGGCTGTTTCACCACTTTTTAAGCACTTATTTTTGCAATAAATTTGCTTATCTTCCTCTGTAATTAATAATTTGGAGCTACCACGGAGTCCTTCCGCGAATTTAAATTTTATATTTTGAAAGTCCATTGCGGACATGTGCGTCGCTCACCGAATCCAAATCAAATGAATAAATCGCGAAGAAGCAACGCAACATAAAAGAGTCAAGTATAACGGTAGTTTTAAGTTTTCTGTCTTGTGTTGCACCGTTTCTAAACAAGGGCGTACTTATCATACGTATAATTTTTAAAGGGGCTACTTATTTTTTTAGTTTATAAGATAACATTATATGTTTAAATTTAAGCAGAAAAAGAGTTTTTTTTGCAAACATTAGACAATTTCATTTTATGGCTTATAATTGGTCTGATTTTCCGAAAATCCTATCATGTTCTGCTTATATGGAATGTCCGTTTCTTCAAAAAACTTCTTGAATTCATAATGCAATGCCGTGGCAAAACTGTCAGTGACTGCAATAAGCCCTAAAAAGGTATCTTGTACCTTGAATGCCACTGCAGTTCTTGCAATAAGAGCGAAATGCTTCTTTGTAGATCTGTCTGTACTTTCATCGACAATAAGCGAGAACTTATTTAATTTCAACCGTTCTATTAAGTGGCTGTGCCACTTGTCCAGTTACCGAAGTTATAATAGCTTGAGCCTTTGTCCGTCCGAATTTGATTGATGGTACGACTTTTGATTCGCACGCGACAGATTGCAAGACACTGTTCAAATCTTCCGCCAAAGAAAATGGAAGATTGTTTTTCGCCAAAAATAACGCCATTTTTATTTTAGCACATTTTACCTTGTTTTCAAGGGAAGTTGACGCCTCAGGCAATATTGACAGTATGGTTGGTTGATCGACGCCTATGAGTAAAATATTGACAACAGACTGATTATTATAACATATAAAAAGTTGGAAATTGTCAAAGAGAGCAAAGAGTGTATTTTAAATGAAAATGAATATTTAAATAAAAACAAATATCCAACTTGACACCTTGTAAAATTATTTTGGAGAATAAAAAGATTTTACACGTTAGTTTTGAACTGCATTTAACAGTGATTGATGGCAAGGTGCTTAATGCATTGACGGGCACAACGTCAACTCAAGCCCGTCCAATTTGTGGCGCCACACCATCCGAGTTTCTTGGCAACAAAAATTTTAAGTGAGCAAAGTTTTTGCCAATAATGAGTCACTTAAAATATGGTTTAAGCCCACTACACAGCTGGATTCGCTTATTTGAATTTATCTTGCATGCAGGATATAAATGTCAAATGAAAAAATTGAGAATTATTGAGGAAAATTATAAAAAAAAAGAGCTTCTTCAACGAAAAAAAGAAATCCAGTGCCTTTTTTGGGAACACCATTCCCTAAAAATCGATCAACCAAAAGTTGGAGGATTTGGCAGTACCAACGATGGCAATACAGCTCGGCGTGCATTCCGTGATCCTCACGTTTTTTCTAAAATCACTGGCATTAATGAGCAGCTTATTGCGAATTTGAGATAATTTTGATTTGCCTTTCATTTCAGCTGCCAATCCATTTAAAGAAATTTGAAGCGTTTTAGTTTTAAAACAGCGGAGCTTATTATCGACAAATACCCTTGGCTGCCAATGACCGCAACTGTACATAAAATTCTTATTCACGCAACAGATATCATCCAAAATACAATTTTTCCTATAGGGTACTTTGCCGAATCGAGAAATAAATTTTATAAGTTGTAAGGATGTTTTCTCAGGTTGGGGTACATATCTCAGTCTCGCCAGGGTCTTTACAGAAAACTTATAAATACTAGGACTACTATGACTTTAGCAAGAGAGAGGCTTATTGCAGGTCATACCGTACTGGGATATGTGCAGGGCATAGGAGACGTTCATGGTCCACGTCACGCACGTGTGCTTGCTGACCATTTGGTGATGGACTCTACCACCACGCGGTCCTTTGGGGCTCACGTACACGTGTCGCGTGTCACGCGTGCCTGGCCGGCGGCGTATCGTGAGGAACGCACGTGGCCGCGGGTGCTCTCGCTTGCACTCCCACAAGTCGCTCGTTGGTATGTTCTACCATCCGCAACTAGTTAGAGTGCACGTTCACGCACTCCGCTTGCCAGCTATCGCTCACTCACGACACCTCTCACGGTCGATCGTTGGTCATGCAGAACGCCCGTGACCGCAGGTATCTTCGCCTGTACTCCCACAAGTCGCTCGATGGTGTATTCCACCACGCCGCAACTTGTTAGAGCACACGCTCACGCACCCACTCGTCACTAACGTTCACTCACGACACGGACTGTGCGTGTGTACGCTCAATATAGGTCCTTGGGCTGGCACTAGACTTGATTTGCACTTTACTTGCACTTATATTATTCCCCCGCGGGAGAGCTTGCTGCCGGCTTATTTAGCTGTTCGCGATCAACTGCCCTTGGCCTAGTTTTCGCAACTTGCGTTTCGCTACTGCGAACATGTCGCCGCTGGTGCGTACATGTCGCCGCTGCTTGCCTGTTGCTGCTGCCTTCGGCCGATCTTGCCTGGCTGCCGCGGCTCTGCTCGCACTTCGCTGCCTGCACGGCGCCTTTCGCATATTTTCTGCATGTCCGGCGCCGCTGCTTGCCTAGCGTCGTTGCTGGCTGAGCATCGCTGCTTGTCTGGCACCGCTGCCCTAAAATTGGTCGCGATGCCGTTGCCTTGTGCTGTCTGTGCACGAACTCTGGGTGCCCAAGCACCGTTACTTGTGCAAGTGTGCTATGCTGCCTGACTAAATGCGCGAGCTCTGGGTACCGAGGCACCGTTACTTGTGTGTGCACAAGCTCTGGGTACCGAGGCACCGTTACTAGTGCAAGTTTTCGACTGTGCACCAGCTCTGGGTACCGAGTTACCGTTGCTCATGACTGTGCTAGGCTCGCGCTCTGGGTCCCGAGACACCGTTACTTGTGTGTGCACAAGCTCTGGGTACCGAGGCACCGTTACTAGTGAAAGTGTTCGACTACGCCCTTGTCTTTGCCTATGCTTCTGTTTTCTTGTTCAAGGAAATACTACTGGGTATATTAGACATAAAGATACCCTATTATATATATAAAAGTTAAATTAATATCATGCGGCGTCACAAAGTCTGATCGCTTGCATCACGCCCGAAAAAGTAATAGGACACAAAACTTTACAGACGAGTTTCACCGGGTAATGGATTCTTCTGATCATTTCATCTGTGAATTTGGAAAGGAGAATTCAGCGTCAAAAGAAAATGTGTCTTCCATAAGACGTCTTGCAACTTTTAAAAAGCTCCATAAGACCAGACGACGAGATGGAGGATGAAAGCAGTTTTTATATCCTTCGACCATTAAAAATTGTCAAAAAAGGGTATACTTACTTTGTGCAAATGTACATATGTAACAGGTTAACAGGTTAACAGTAACAGTTACCAAATTTGGCAAGAAGACTCCTGTGTACTATAAGCAGATCAAGTTTATTTCAAATGTTAGGTGCCACGCCCACCGCCCCCAAAAATCAATAATTTAATTTTTGAACTCAATTTGTAAGCGCTATATAAAAGATACAACTTTCACATATACTAAGCTAAATGAAATATCTACGTAGTCTCCAATTTACAATCCGATCGGACAATAATCACAGAAGTTATTTAAGAAAGTTTGAGCATAAAACCAAGTGCTTCTGTCAGCTAACAAGGGAAGCGGGCGAGCGCGAAGCGCGGGCGCCATCTGTCGGGATTAATTTCAAAGCATGTGCATATGCATATGTGTATGAATTTAACAAATTAAACTACACGGGAACATACGTCGAAGGGTATCCCACTGTCTCGTTTCGCGCGACTGTTGCTCTCATTATACTCTTCGACCATTGAAAATGGTCAAAAAAGGGTATACTAACTTTGTGCAAATGTATGTAACAGGCAGAAGGAGGCGTGGCAGACCCCATAAAGTATATATATTCTTACTCAAGATCACTAGCCGAGTCGATTGAGCCATGTCTGTCTGTCTGTCCGGATGTCCGGATGTCCGTCTGACCAGATGAACACACAGATCTCAGCTATTATAAATGCTAGAGACATCAAATTTGAAATGAAGGTTCCTATGTACTCGGCGCAGATCAAGTTTATTTCAAATGTTAGGTGCCACGCCCACCGCCCCCACAAATCAATAATTTAATTTTTGAAGTCAATTTGTAAGCGCTGTATAAAAGCTACAACTTTCTGACTTTAACATATTCTAAGCTGAATGAATTATCTACGTATTTTCCAAATTGCAATCCGATGGGACAATAATCACAGACGTTGTTTAAGAAAGTGTGAACATAAATCCAAATGCTTCTGTCAGCTAACAAGAGAGGCGGGCGAGCGCGAAGCGCGAGCGCCATCTGTTAGGAATAATTTTAAAGTATGTGCATATGTACATATATATGTACTATATGTATGAATTTAATAAATTAAACTACACGGGAACATAGGTCGAAGGGTATCCCACTGTCGCGTGCTGCGCGACTGTTGCTTTTCTTACTGGTTAGGCCATGGATTTTAAAAAAATTCATGGACTATTGTGTTTGTCGGAACGGAAATGTGCGTAACAGGCAAAAAGGAGGCATCTCCGACCGCATAAACTATATATATTATGAATCAGTATCAGTAGCCGAGTCGATTGAGCCATGTCTGTCTGTCCGTCTGTCCGTCTGACCGTCTGTCCGTCTGTCCGTCCGTATGAACACCTGGATCTCGGAAACTATAAGAGCTAGAGTCATGAAATTTTGTGACAACATACGTATATATTGCAGTGTCTCAAAGTTTTTTTGAAATTTGGACACGCCCCTTCCCGCCTCTGAAAATGAGTAATAACTATAACAACTATATACACTATGATTACACAACCCCACAAAAAAAAGTTTGTCATGATCTGGGTATGCGGCATATGCAGTTATATGTATTTTGGGTCGCTGAATCCGAATCTGGGGTCAGAAATTCTCCATCACGTCTGGATTTCGACCTAACCTCAAAAAACTGAAAAACCTTTGGATATCCCCAAAAGATATAGAATCGTGATCTGGGTTTGCGATATATGTTTTAACATGTATTTTGTCCTTCTAAGTCCGAATCTGAAGTCCAAATTTACATAGCACGTCTGAGTTTCGACCTAACCTCAAAAAACTCGAAAAATTTTTGAAGGCCCAAAAAATAATGGGGGGTCATGATCGGGTCATGATGGAGAATTTCTGACCCCGGATTCGGATGCAGCGACCCAAAATACAAATAACTGCATATGCCGCATACCCAGATCATGACAAACTTTTTTTTTGTGGGATTGTGTAATCCATGGCTTTATACAGTCAGCTCCTGACTGTAGCGTTTGTATTTTTTAGGCCATGGATTTTAAAAAAATTCATGGACTATTGTGTTTGTCGGAACGGAAATGTGCGTAACAGGCAGAAGGAGGCATCTCCGACCCCATAAACTATATATATTATGAATCAGTATCAGTAGCCGAGTCGATTGAGCCATGTCTGTCTGTCCGTCTGTCCGTCTGTCAGTCTGTCCGTCTGTCCGTCCGAATGAACACCTGGATCTCGGAAACTATAAGAGCTAGAGTCATCAAATTTTGTGACAACATACTTATATATTGCAGTGTCTCAAAGTTTTTTTGAAATTTGGACACGCCCCTTCTCGCCTCTGAAAATGAGTAATAACTATAAACACTATTTATACTATGATAACAAAACCCCACAAAAACAAAGTTTGTCATGATCTGGGTATGGGGCATATGCAGTTATATGTATTTTGGGTCGCTGAATCCGAATCCGGGGTCAGAAATTCTCCATCACGTCTGGATTTCGACGTAACCTCAAAAAACTGAAAAACCTTTGGATATCCCCCAAAAGATATAGAATCGTGATCTGGGCATGCGATATATGTTTTAACATGTATTTTGTCCTTCTTAGTCCGAATCCGAAGTCCAAATTTACATAGCACGTCTGAATTTCGACTTAACCTCAAAAAACTCGAAAAATTTTTGAAGGCCCAAAAAATAATGGGGGGTCATGAGCGGGTCATGCAATATATGTTTCTATATGTTTTTGGACCTTCCGAATCCAAATCCAATGTCAAAACCAGCCAATCACGTCTGAATTTTAGGGGTTGTGTAATCCATGGCCTTATACAGTCAGCTCCTGACTGTAGCGTTTGTATTTTTAGGCCATGGATTTTACAAAAATTCATGGACTATTGTGTTTGTCGGAACGGAAATGTGCGTAACAGGCAGAAGGAGGCATCTCCGACCCCATAAACTATATATATTCTTGCTCAGGATCACAAGCCGAGTCGATTAAGCCATGTCTGTCTGTCCGTCTGTCCGTCCGAATGAACACCTGGATCTCGGAAACTATAAGCGCTAGAGTCATGAAATTTTGTGACAACATACGTATATATTGCAGTGTCTCAAAGTTTTTTTGAATTTTGGACACGCCCCTTCCCGCCTTAGAAAATCAGTAATAACTATTTAAAAACTACAATATTAGCTCAACAACCAAAGTTGTATATCTTACATGACAAATACCCTGCCACGGACGTTATGTGAAAATTTCATTTAAATCGGACTATAAATAAGTGAGATATGATACGAATTAAACTCACTTACAAATCTAGCGTCAGACACACAGCATTTTATTAAACTTTTTGTTTGCATTGTATGGTAACAGAATTGGTTCACAATGCAACTTTGCCGATGGGCCAAGGAGTGAGGCAATAGCCGAGTGGTTAGAGTGGCGGACGGCTGCGCGAGAGTGCGTGAGTTCAACTCCCGGTTGAGGCGGGTGGGAATTTTTTCTTTTTATTATTAATTGTTTTGTTTATTTTATTTTAATTTGTTTTTTTTTTTTTATTTTATTCTAATAAACTAAAAGAAAAGTTACTGTCAAACAAATTAAATTATTTAATTAAATTTCATTTATAATGGCCTCACCGTGGTGTTCCCTGGGTTCTGATTATATTTGATAATCGGTAGCAAATTCGAGCGGCGATTCCATACCGTTAAAATTTTTATTACGGTATAATATGATAATCCATGGCCTTGTACAGTCAGCACCTGACTGTAGCGTTCGACTGGTTTATGTTAAAATAGTACTCTGAAAATGTTCAAATATGAAGTTGATTTTTTTTCCAAAAGGTGCGGCGCCACGCCCACAACTTTTCTAATTATAATAGATAGTGATCAGGTTGACCCAATGCAAAAACGGGAACTTAATATGTCACTCCGTTCTTGAGGTTTTAATTTTGGCCAGAAAACCGGGTCAAATTTCCCATAGTGCAACGGTCGGCCAAGAGGAAGCGAGCACGCGAGCTTCAGAATCTTCTTAAGTAGACACATCACTTTAAAGTTTTGCTTAAAGCTCTTTTTGCCTAATGTTACATCTATAGCAATAAAGGATCGGATTGTAATTTGGAGACTACGTAGATATTTCATTCAGCTTAGTATATGTTAAAGTCAGAAAGTTGTAGCTTTTATACAGCGCTTACAAATTGAGTTCAAAAATTAAATTTTTTGATTTACGGGGGCGGTGGGCGTGGCACCTAACATTTGAAATAAACTTGATCAGCTTATAGTACACAGAAGTCTTCCTGTCAAATTTGGTAACTCTAGCTTTTATAATAGCTGAGATCTGTGCGTTCACACAGACAGACGGACGGACAGACAGACATGGCTCAATCGGGTCTGCCACGCCTCATTCTGCCTGTTACATACATTTGCACAAAGTTAGTATACCCTTTTTGACCATTTTCAATGGTCGAAGGGTATAAAAAGCCAAGTTGGCGCTACTACCCACTCACTCGCTCATTTCTAGACTAGAGAAAATTTGAAATCCATTACCAGGGCTTATTATCTCCCAGTCGTCCAATCAAAGAACCTGTCGTAGTAGTTTATAAGTCCCGAAAATGCACGAATTTCTTTTTTAATATTTGGCCTCTTCATATTGTATTGCGTTGACATTATCCGTAATCGATGAATGCCTTCTTTATTTACCAAGTAGCCCCGTTAACTCGCATATTGTACTGGTCTAAATACATTCTTCAGTCTCTGCATGTGCATCTCGTCATTCTCCGCTGTGACCTTGATGTCATCCAAGAATACGGAAACGCCTGGGATATTTACAAATATCTGCTCCATTAGTCTTTGCCACTTCGCCGGTACACGGTGGCAATGCCGAACATCAATCGCGTTGGCTGGTAAAGTCCCTTAAGTGTGTTCAGATAGTCATAAGATGTCTATCTGAACAATTCTTCGATTGTAAGTATGGGATGCTAATCTACCACAGATACGCACAGCTCCATTTTGCTTACGCACCACAACAATTGGAGTAGCCCACTCGCTTTGGTTTACTTTTTCCAGCAATCCCGCATCAACTGGTCCATCCAATTTCATTTCTACTACCTCCAACAATGGAAATGGTACACGCCGTGCCTTAAAAAACTTTGGTTTGGCTGTAGGCTTCAGATACACAATTATTTGCACGCCAACTATTTTCACTGCTGAATCAGAAAATACACGTGGAAACTGCTTTCGCAGCATACAATCAAAATCCTTTGGTGTAGCCACCTTAACGTAATTCATCTGTAGCACTTGCGTGCAATTTAACTGCATGTTCCGCAACCATTCTCGGCCTAATAACGGCTTCCGGCTGGAACGCACAATATACAGTTTTGCATCTATAGTACTGTACTCTTCTCGGATTTTACCCTTACAAATATAAACCCAACACAATCAAACGATTTTCCGCAATAGGTAATCAGTTCCGTGTCCGATTTCTGTACTTTTGCCTTTGGAAACACCACTTCTTGCCATTCTTCAAGTTCATAATCCCTACAATCTTAAATTCGACAATTTTGTAATTTACATTGAAATTACACATATAATATCTTTGCCCTTTTTTTTTTTACTTTTGTCATTAACAATGTTGATCATTAACAATTCCTCAATATTTCAATACTTTGATCAGTATCTGTCTTTCCACTACTTTCATTTACTTGGTTGTTTCCTTTGAAACAACCATTCTTCAAATGCTCCATTTTACCGCAGCTATGACATTTTGCGTCGTTGTACTTGCAATCATTCGCCATATGCGCAACGTTGCCACATCTACGAGTATAACATTTCTTCACTTTTTCGCTTTTCTTGTTCTCCGCTTTTGCTCGATACTTCTTTGTTGTTACTATGTGTATGTGTGTATCTTTTATCCACGTTTTTCTGGCACTTCGAATGCTGCCGCCATATTTACCGCTTCCTCCAATGTTAGCGTCTTCTTTTCCAGCATCAATCCAAAAACAAATTTTGCAATCCAAAAACAAATCCAAAGTAATCCAAAAACAAATTGATTCCGTAAAGCTGCATTTAAATTTTCGCCAAAATTGCAATCCGCCGACATTACGACGTAAAGCCACTAATAATTCAGCACACGCTTCACTTTCTTTCTGCTTTCTCAAGTTGAATCTGTAATTTTAAAGAACTTCGTTTGGCCTTGGATCATAATGCTCTGCTAACAAATTCGTAATGCCCGTAAAGTCAAATTTCTCGGGAGTGCGTGTTGCTATCTGTATTGCGACATTTATATAGTTGATTGAGTGGTGCGATCTTCGCTAAATTATTGGCCGATTGGGACCCTTGTTACGGCTAGCTAACAATCGTATTGGGGGGATTCGTTGGCCAAATAATAAAGCCTTCACTCGATCAGAGAGCCACGTTGAATTAAATTTATAGTCCCGTGCCTATTACGTAGATTAATAAGATCAATAATTACTGCATAATAAAATGTAAAATAAAGAAAAAAAGAATCGGAGAGATCATGCGTGTATGATGCTGCCATGGCAGTATCTCTAATGGATATTAGGCTACACTGATGGTATCGTAGCCCGCCTCTGTACCCACCCTCCATGATTTACCTTTGGCATTATATGGTAAATCCCTATTTTAAATGTTACCCTTTCATTCTATCCTTCGCCTTTTCACATAAGGAAAACTATCTGTATTTACCAACACATTATAATAATTTTATTCATTTAATTGTAAAAGGTAAGATCTTATATAAGGGCATGATATATTTCATTTAAATTTCCTTGTTTCTGTTGCTAACTTTAATTTAATTCATTTGATATCAAC
>JAEIFN010000168.1:0-40168 GCA_018903675.1 Zaprionus capensis | reverse complement strand
ATCTGTATCTGCATCTGCATTGTAAGGATGCTTTCTCAGGCTGGGGTACATATCTCAGTCTCGCCAGGGTCTTTACAGAACATTTATATAAAACTAGGACTATTATGACTTTTAGTAAGAGAGAAGCTACTAGCAGGTCATACCCTACTGAGGTATTACAGGGTATAACGGTACACGTGGTCGATGTCACGCATGTGTACTCGCTAGAAATGTGGGTCCCTACATGGGTCGTATCATCACGTGGTCCGTTTGTGACTCACGTGTACGTGTCGCGTGTCACGCGTGCCTGGCTGGCTGCTCGTCGTGCAGAAATGCCCGTGGCCGCAGGTGTGTTCGCCTGTACTTTCACAAGTCGCTATGTGGTGTATCCCACCACGCCGCCACTTGTTAAAGCACACGCTCGTGCACCCGCTTGCTAACTGGCGTTTCACTCACGACACGAATCACGAGTGGCCGAGTGACCATGCGGAGCGCCCGTGACCGCAGGTGTCTGCTCGTGTTCCCACAAGTCGCTCGATGGTGTATTGCACCACGCCGCAACTCGTTAGAACACACGCATACACACCCACTCGTCAACTGACGTTCACTCACGATGCGAAGTGTGCGTGTGTACGCTCAGAATAGCTCGCTGGCCAGCGGAGCACCGGCATGCCAGAAAAGCACGACTCTGCAAGTACACACTCACACGCACAGCACACACGTACACGACACTTTCACAACTCGCTAAAGGGTATATTTAAATAAATCACTGCGGGTGGTTTCGTTTAAAAATAGTTTATAACATGTTTATTCACTGTTGCTTTCGTTATTTCCTATCGCTAAGCACTTATACTAATTAGGCCCTGCCTCCTGCCTACTCGCACCATCTACGCAGCTACGAACTAATACATTCAGTATTTTTAAGGTTTCTCCTGCTCACCTGGAGTCTCCTGCTACAGGATTCATCTCGGGCTCTCGTCGATGTCCTTGGGCACTTAACACTAGTTTACTTGACTTTTCACTTGTTATTCTGTTCCCCGTGGGAGCGCTTTGCTTCCGGCACATTAAGCTGTTCACGAACGACTGCCCTTGGCCTAGTTTCGGCAGCTTGCATTTCGCTGCTACGCACATGTCGCCGCTGCTCACCCGACGCCGCTGCTTGCATGTCGCCGCTGCCTTCAGCCGATCGTGCCTGGCTGCTGTGACTCTGCTCGCACTGCTTGCCTAGCGTCGCTGCTGGCTGAGCATCGCTGCTGGCTGCGCGTCGCTGCTGACTGAGCGTCGCTGCTGGCTGCGCGTCGCTGCTGGCTGAGCATCGCTGCTGGCTGAACGTCGCTGCTAGCTTAGCGTCGCTGCTAACTGGCGCCTGGCGGTGACTGTACACGAGCTCTGGTGCCCAAGCACCGTTATGCGTGCAAGTGTTCGAGCTCTGGGTACCGTAACTCGTAACTTGTGCGCTGGGCATGGGCGTCGAGTGTCTGGTGTTGCGCTACGTTGTCTACCCCTCTTCTTTGTTCCTGCCTATGCCCCTGTCTTTGCCTATGCTTTTGTTCTGTTTGACCATACTGCGGGGTATAGGTGACTTAAAGGTACCTTATATTATATATGCAAGTTATATTAATACTATGTGGCGCGCTTCATGCGGCGTCACACCCCCCCCTTACTTCACCGGGGTTTGGGTGAAAAAAATATCTAAAATCATGGTGCGAAACGTGAAACTCGGCTAGTAACTTATGAATAAATACATGTAAAATGGTAAGGGTGGTCACAAAGCCAAAAGTTTTAGTGGTAGCCTACCCCGCCCGGTACCTGGTCACCTTCGCTGGTCGCGTCCTCGCCGTGGAATGCCTTCAGGTCGGCATTCGACTGTCTAAGTCCCGGTTTCCACTCCCGGCGGCGTAAATTGTAGTACCTCACACCGGTAGCCTGTTCAGGCCGTAGAAAGGCCTCCACCTGTTCTTCGGCTGTAGCTACCCTTGCTCCGTGTACCTCGTCGCCCCGCAAGTCGGCGTGGCTGGTCTTGGGCCGTCTCCGCTTAGTCGGGCCTCCCGTGATGGTCGGATCCTCCGTGTCTCGTGGGCCGGATCCTTCTCCTCGTGCTCCTGTTGGTTCCTCTGTGCTTCGCCGATGCTCGGTGCCTCGCTGTATCGTCTCAGGTGTCCCGGATTGTCCCTCGCTGTCTCGTTGTCCTTCCTCTTGTATGGTGATGGTGTGCTCCGCAGTGGGCGACACCCCCATCAATCCGTCGAACTTGGCTAGCTCGGACTGTAGAAAGGCCTCCACCTGTTCTTCGTCCGCAGCTATCCTTGTTTCCTGAGCCTCGACGCCCCGCAAGGCGGCGTGGCTGGTCTTGGGCCGTCTTCCACGGCGTCTCCGCTTGGTCGGGGCTCCCGTGATGCCCTGGTTTTCCGTGTCTCGTTGTGGTAACTCTGCTCGTGTTCCTAGGGGTGATCCCTCCGCGCTTCGCCGATGCTCGGTGCCTCGCTGCGTGTTCCCTGTGGGTGATCCCTCCGCGCTTCGCCGATGCTCGGTGCCTCGCTGCGTGGTCTCCGGTGTCCTGGATGGTTCCTCGGTGTCTCGTTGTACTTGCTCTGATGTCCTGCCTTGTGCTCTGGGCTGCCGAAACGGGTTCCTCTGCCGTGCGACGGGACAAGTCGGTGGTAAGCCCGCGACCTTGTTATTGTCTTGGGCCACCGCGTCCTCCGTCGCTTGGTGGGATGTCCCGGGCGTCGGTGCTGCCTCCTCGTTCTCCGGGGTGCTCAGCCTGGCCGCCATACGCTCGCTGACGAGGCTGCGTGTGGCTCCCGTGTCGATCGTGGCGTCCGTTGTTGTTCCCTCGATGCGAACATTCGCGATGACACGTGCACTCCCGTACCTCAGAGGTGGGAACTGGGTGCGGCGTCTCCAAGTTGTTCCCCATCGGCTGAAGACGCGCAGCATTTCCCGACGTAGTTCGTCGACAGCAGTCCACTGTGCGAGCGCCGTGTCGACCGCAGTCCCAACAGAACAACACGCGGCTATTACGGCAGTCCGCCTGTAGATGCCCAGGCTGAGCGCAGTTGTAGCACACGCCCTGCAGGTCGCTCTTGGTTGCTCCTGTGGCTGGTGTGTGTGGAGTGGCTGTCGCTGCTGTGGGAGTCAGTGGTGTCGGTGGCGCGTTGTTCGTCGCTGGCGGATTCGGTGGATTCGGGTTCTCTCTCCGTCGATCAGCTTGGCTCGTCGCTTGGCGTTGCAGCTCCTTCGTTGTCTCGTAAGTGGTCACGAGTTTGCTCAGCTGAGCCAGCGTTTGAAACTCGTGACGTCGGGTGAACAGTTGATATTCCGGCGTCATGTTGTCGTAGATCCTGTCCAGCTCCTGCTCCTGGGGGTACTTGGCACGTCGCATCATCAGTCGTAGTGTCAGTGCGTAGTCCCGGAAACGTTCGTCTCGGCGTTGGGTTCGTGTCCTGATCTCATCCTCCAGTCGTTGAAAGTAGCGCGGGGGAAGGAAGAACTCCATAAACTCCTGCTTGAACTCCTCCCAGTAACATTTTAAAATGAAATTAAATTTTAAATTTTGAAATTTTTAAATTTTGAAATTTTGAAACTGGTACTAACAAATTAGCCGAACCAACATTTGTTGCAGAGGATTGGGGAAACCCAGAAAAAACCCAATCAGATCGGTAGTGGTTAGTTAGGTTAGTTGTTAGAGTTAAATGTTAATGAGTTAATGATGGCAGTTTTAATAGCTATTAGTTTGTTGTAATCAGAGCAGAGAATTCGGAAAGGCTCATGCAGGCTATAATTGTTATTACAGAAATCAAGCAAAAGAGGTGCAAAATTTCGGGTTAATCTAGAGGGGATAGAGAAGTTAATTTGTTTAAGCAAGATCGGGGAATCGATATCATACTTAATCAACTTAACAAGGAACATGACACCTAACATTAAACGGCGGTTAACAAGAGAAGTTAAATTTATTAGAAGTAGTCTACTAGAATAAGAGGGTAAATCAACTCCGGAGACCCAGTTAAAACCACGAAGAGCAAAAAGTAAAAATTGTTTTTGCACAGACTCAATTCTGTCTTGGTGAACATGATATTGCGGTGACCAAATGCAAGAACCATATTCAAGAATCGGGGGAACAAGGGAGGTATAAAGCAACTTTGTTGTATAAGGGTCATTAAATTCCTTGGCCCACCTTTTAATGAAACCAAGGGTTCGAGAGGCCTTATTAACAATTTGCGTAATATGGGAATCAAATTTCAGTTTATGGTCAAAAAGAATGCCAAGGTCATTGACATTTGATATTCTTAGAAGAGGGGATAGATGAAGTGTATAGTTGACGACGTGGAAATTACTTCGGTAAAATGTCATTATTTTACACTTAGAACAATTTAAACTTAAAAGATTAAAGCTGCACCAATCACAAAAGGAGTCAATATCAACCTGTAGCGAACTCCAAGTCGGCTCCTTGTATGTAAAGTAAAGTTTCACATCGTCAGCATACATTTAATGTTAGAGAATTTCAAAATAGAGGGAAGATCGTTAATAAAGAGGTTAAAGAGTAAAGGACCCAAATGACTGCCCTGAGGAACACCTGAGGTAACAAAGATTGGCTTAGATACAGAATGTTTGAAGAGGGTGTAACGTTGTTTCCTCTATATTAGTTTGAGGTCATTGTACGAGAGGTTCCGACGCAAATATAATTAATTTTGTTCACTTTATTCTTGAGAAAATGTATGTACATAAGAAAGACTGTCCGCGACAAATTGACGTCCGATCGGTGTTCTTGCAAAACTTAGAGTCAACTCGTTTTCTTATTTTCCATTACATCTATTCGAAAACTCTCCCGCGCATTTACCCGTTATAGAGTAAGCATGTACAGTGGAACAAGTACGAATAAAAGCCTTCAAAACTTTGGGACAAGCAAAACCGAACATGCCGCCCGCCAATGCTAAAATTAGCATGAAATGTCCTTCCTTCTTCCGATCAAAGGGACCTTGCTGATTTTGGAATGGATAGCTACATAACAATGAAGAAGAAACTTAGCCTTTAAAATTTTCAAGCAAAATACAAGACACAAATTACACGACAATACTATCATTATCAATAATGTGCCCGCGAACTCAAACAGATTTGCACTGCTGGCAGACGCCGAGGACTTGCCACTGGAACCAGTCGAAAATGAAATAAAGACAATAAAGCCTCCCCAACTTACATCCGCAATTATAGCACATGCGGTCTGGGAAATACACCCATTGGCGGCATTGGAAAGTATAGTTTTCATATAATTTCCTTAATAAAAAGTTCTATTATGGAGATTAAACTACAAACGAAAACGAAAGACAGCTACAGAAAGGTCACAAAGTACTTTACCAAATACAAAATATACTTCTACTTCTACCTACCTGCTTAAAAGCAACAAGAAGTGTTGAAGGTCAATGAGCCTGATGTACCAGAAAATAAGCCTGTTATAAACTGCAGCTCTTTCTGCACTGTAGGATTACAGTAGAAGAGCCCCAATGTACAATGTACAATGCATAAACTGGCAAGAGTACGGCAACATGAGGTCGTATTGCACACTCCGCTCGGTGTGTGTAACGGTCGGTCAACGCATAATTAGCGATGTTGACTATTTGTGTGCCCCGACGCGACTCGATTTGTAACTGTTCACTTTTTCCATACACAGAAAAAAATATTCGCGAGTTGTCAGGAGCCGTAAAATATTTGCTCGTCGAAAATGTCTTCAAAGAATGCACAGGGTATTAAAAAAAAATTATTTTTCAGGATACACACGCGGAAAATATTTGTCAACGTTTGGCGATGTTGACTGCTTCAGGTTCTGTACACGACTCGATTTTCATAATTGTTCACTGAGAAAATGTTTTCGCGATGGCAGGATCAGTAAAATTGTTTCGAAGGATACACACGAGGAAAAATACTTGTCAACTTTGTCGATGTTGACTGTTTGGTGGTCCGTACGCGACTGAGACCCTCGGTGTTCGAAACCGAGTCTTATATACAAGTTTGCCTGAGCGATATCGTCGCTCAGACTGCGCCGGCGCAGGAGAAATGGTCAAGCAGTGGGAAAAATAAAAATCAGAAGGTCAAGATTTTCGCACACGTCAATATGCGTAGTAGTCGTAGACATGTGTGGAACCTGTCCTACGACTTTCTATGTATGCCTAAATCGATGTACATGTGTACGTATACTTGCTACTGATACCCTATGTGAGACTTGCTAGTCGTAGACAGGTGTGGAACCTGTCCTACGATTTATATGAAAACTATGAACAATATACATGTATCGATGTATATTGTTTGCTACTTATGCCCTGGGCCTCGTGCTCTCCTAATATACCCTGTATGAATTAGCTATGTGGGGCTTTAATCCACGGAAAGATGTTAAAAATTCTCAAAACTAAATGTCTAGTCATAGTAGTCCCTGCTCGGGCGCCATCTGTAAGGATGCTTTCTCAGGCTGGGGTACATATCTCAGTCCCGCCAGGGTCTTTACAGAACATTTATATAAAACTAGGACTATCATGACTTTAGTAAGAGAAAAGCTACTAGTTGGGCATATCTTACTCGAGTACTACAGGGTATAAGAGTACACGTGGTCGATGTCACACATGTGTACTTGCTAGAAATGTGGGTCTCTACATGGGTCGTATCATCGCGTGGTCCGTTTTGTGACTCACGTGTACGTTTCGCGTGTCATGCGTGCCTGGCTATCGCCCGCTCACGACACCTCTCACGGTCGATCGTTAGTCGTGCAGCACGCCCGTGACCGCAGGTTGTCTCGCAGGTACTCCCACGAGCCGCTCAGTGATGTATTGCACCACTCCGCAAACTCGTTAGAGTCCCGCTCACACACTGGCTTGCCAGCTGGCGCCTCACTGACGATCAGCCGCCGGTCGTGCAGAAATGCCCGTGGCCGCAGGTGTGTTCGCCTGTACTTTCACAAGTCGCTATGTGGTGTATTCCACCACGCCGCCACTTGTTAAAGCACACGCTCGTGCAGCCGCTTGCTAACTAGCGTTTCACTCACGACACGAATCACGAGTGGCCGTTGACCATGCGGAGCGCCCGTGACCGCAGGTGTCTGCTCGTGTTCCCACAAGTCGCTCGATGGTGTATTGCACCACGCCGCAACTCGTTAGAACACACGCATACACACCCGCTCGTCAACTGACGTTCACTCACGATGCGAAGTGTGCGTGTGTACGCTCAGAATCGCTCGCTGGCCAGCGGAGCACCGGCATGCCAGAAAAGCACGACTCTGCAAGTACACACTCACACGCACAGCACACACGTACACGACACTTTCACAACTCTCTAAAGGGTATATTTAAATAAATCACTGCGGGTGGTTTCGTTTAAAATAGTTTATAACATGTTTATTCACTGTTGCTTTCGTTATTTCCTATCGCTAAGCACTTATACTAATTAGGCCCTGCCTCCTGCCTACTCGCACCATCTACGCAGCTACGAACTAATACATTCAGTATTTTAAGGTTTCTCCTGCTCACCTGGAGTCTCCTGCTACAGGATTCATCTCGGGCTCTCGTCGATGTCCTCGGGCACTTGACACTTATATATTTTAAGCTAGTACTTGTCACTTTTATTATTTTTCTTTGTCCCCGTGGGAGAGCTACTGCTGCCGGCTTAGTGTGCTGTTCGCGAACGACTGCCCTTGGCCTAATTTCGGCAGCTTGCATTTCGCTGCTACGCACATGTCGCCGCTGCTGCGTACATGTCGTCGCTGCCCACCCGACGCCGCTGCTTGCATGTCGCCGCTGCCGTCGGCCGATCGTGCCTGGCTGCTGCGACTCGCACTTCGTCACATGCACGGCGCCGTTCGCACATTTTTTTGCATGTGTGGCGCCGTTCGTACTTTTCTGCATGCACGACGCCGCTTGTCTAGCTTTGCTGCTGATCGTGCGTCGCTGCTGGTCGTGCGTTGCTGCTGGCTGCGCGTCGCTGCTGGCTGAGCGTTGCTGCTGACTTAGCGTCGCTGCTGGCTGCGCGTCGCTGCTGGCTGAGCGTCGCTACTGATCTAGCGTCGCCGTCTGTCTGGCGCCGCTGCCCGAAATTTGGTCGCGATGCCGTTGCTGGTGCCGTTGTCCAGTTTTCGCTGTTCGTGGTTGTTGTTGTGCAAAAAGTGTGCAAACGCACAGGCTCTGGGTACCGAGGTACCGTAACTCTTGACTTGTGCGCTGGGCATGGGCGTCGAATGTCTGGCGTTGCGCTACGTTGTCTACCCCTTTCTTTGCTCCTGCCTATGCCCCTGTCTTTGCCTATGCTACTCGAAAAACTGCTATCGGGTATATTAGACTTATAGATAACTTATTTATTTAAATTATAATAATAATGACAATTATTATGTACTTCATCGTAAATGATAAATGTGGCGTCGCTTCAATGCGGCGTCACAGAGCTCATTTCAGCTTGATGTTATCACTTTCCTGGTTCCATTTTGGGCGTTGCTGAAGATGAGCAAGCCAGTCGCGACTCCAAGCCTTCCAAAAATGGCGCAGCATTGTTTGATGAAGCAAAAATTTTTCCTTAAATGACTGTGCTTGGGGACGGTACTCCGGCGCGCCGGTGCGAACATTGAATCTCCGATTAAGAAATGTGCTGGAGTCAATGCTTCTAAGTCGTCAACATAAGCTGTGAGCGGACAAAGGGTTCGGGAATTGAGACAGGACTCAATATAGATAAG
This sequence comes from Zaprionus capensis, assembly GCA_018903675.1. Lineage (NCBI taxonomy): Eukaryota > Metazoa > Arthropoda > Insecta > Diptera > Drosophilidae > Zaprionus > Zaprionus capensis. The sequence goes on along the minus strand of JAEIFN010000168.1, from coordinate 31,485 downwards.
AACTCTTGATAACTCTTCGTACGTTAGTCGTCGATCAGCAACAACGCGCTTTAAATGGTGCTTAACGGATTTCACGTAGGCTTCCCATAGCCGTCCAAAATTCGACGAATGAGGGGGATTAAAATGCCACGTTGTCCTTTGTGAAGCCAGTTTTGGAGCGATCAATTGATCGAAGTCCTTGTAAAGGGCCTTAAGCACATTGTCTGCTCCGACAAAATTAGTTCCATTGTCGCTGTAAAGGTGCTGCACTGTGCCACGTCGTCCACTGAAGCGGTCTAGGGCTAGTAAGAAATGTTCTGTGTTGAGACCAGTAACTGCCTCCAAGTGCACCGCCTTCGTAGCCAGACAGATAAAAATCGCGATGTAGCCTATGTAAAAGCTTGTCCCCCGAAGACGTGCAGCCTTGAGCTCTATGGCACCGGTGTAGTCCACCCCAGTGGCAATAAATGGTCGATTTGGTGGGTTGACTCGATGCAGCGGTAAGTCTCCCATGAGTTGCGTCGTACCGGTTGGCTTCACTCGAAAGCATTGTACGCATTTCTTCAACACCCGACGAATCGCCTGTCTTCCTGTGACTATCCAAAAGTGTTGCCGTGTGTGTGCCAAAGTTAGTTGGGCACCGCCATGCGGTGTTTGGTAATGGGAATGCCTAATGACCAAATTCGTGAAGTGGTGATTACTGAGTAAAATGATCGGGTGTCCACGCTCGTGAGACAAATAAGAGTGCCGTAATCGCCCTCTTACTCTTAGAATGTCCTCCGATAAGAATGGTGTTAAGCTTACAAGCCTGCTCCGGGATGGTAGTGGTTTCACAGCTGATATGTCTTCTGAGAACGACTGCCTCTGAACGATTCGCACCACTGCCCTTAACGCGCAGTCAAGCTCCAGAATAGATAATGGTCCCGACATCCTTTTCTTATTAACGCTTGCGTTGTTCATGAAGCGCAAAACGTAAGCAGTGACGCGTACGGTCTGGGTGTATGTTGAAAATCGTTCAATGAAATCGGGAACGGGAGCCGCATGGAAATGTTCATTTTTCATGCACGAGGTAACATACCTCGGGCATAAATGCACTGACCATGGTATACTCCCAGATTATAAAAAATATAAAGTTATAAAAAACTATCCAACCCTACAGACGCAGATACTGAGAATGGAAATGAGTACGCAGTCACAATTATATGTGATCTCACTAAATATCTAGTTACAATACCAGTAACAGACAAAAGTGCAAAAACGATCGCCAAGGCAATATTCGAATCTTTTGTATTAAAGTACGGTCCAATGAAGACGTTCATATCGGACCAAGGAACTGAATACAATTCACTTATACAAGCTTTATGCAAGTATATGAAGATAAGTAATATACAATCTACAGCATACCACCACCAAACCTTAGGATCAGTGGAGAGAAGTCATCGAACATTTAATGAATATATTCGTTCATACATTTCGATAGACAAGGATGATTGGGACATATGGTTGAACTACTTCACATATTGTTTTAATACCACCCCATCAACAGTACATGGATACTGTCCGTACGAACTTGTTTATGGTAGATTACCAACACAATTCATAGCATTTTATCCAAACAATATAATAGAACCTTTATATAACATAGATGACTATGCCAAGGAATTTAAATTGAGGTTACAAATAGCTCACAAAAGAGCCCAAAAATTAATAGAGATAGAAAAAGGGAAAAGAAAATTAGAATACGATAAAAACTAAATGATTTAGAAATAGAAGTATGAACATCAGTTTTAATCAAAAATGAAATAGCTCATAAACTAGAAAATAAATATTTAGGACCTTATAAAGTCATAAGCATAGAAGGTAAAAACAACTTTAAAATAGATACAGGAAAAGGAATCCTATAATAATACATAAAAATAGAATTAAACTATATAAAGTCTAAAGAACTTCAATTTAAATACAATCAATACAAAAATACAATTTAATTCATATCTTTTATAAAATTATAAAAAAAAAAAAAAAAAACTAAAATAACTTTATATACTACGTTATTTTTTTAAAAAAGGGAGGTGTAGTAAGATACACAAATGCATATACCCTGTTTAATATAAAGTTGCTACATACTTTAAACAACATTGTATAAGCGTATATATGCAAGCATTAAGTGCAAATGTAATATGACCGCTCAATTATGTATGAGCCGGTGATCGGCGCAGCGTGAGAACTGGTGCGCAAGCACTTTGTATAAAATTGCCTTATATACGCTCACACTTATATATTTAAAAACCATTATGTATAAGACTTAAGCAAAGAATATTTTCGCAATAAAGAAACAGTTAGATATGAACTGGCGAAGAACTAAGAAGCAAATTGTCTTTCACTACAATTCATATGAAGCTAGAAAACTAACCTTGGATGGTTATATCTCCTAAACATCATTCCCCAGGCTACTTGGTAGTTTTCATCTGATAACTGCATTTAACTGCATTTGACGAATATCATTGTCCCGATCCAGAGGCAGGGACTCCTTGAGAAAATGCAGCCTTTGCACGTTGCTCAGATTGTGGTTGTTGTGTATAAGGCTAGTGAATGCATCAAAGTATCCAGGCCAATCGACGCACACACCAGAGAACCTTGGAACCGACATTTGGGGCATAGTAATGCGAATTTCTGGGTCAGCAACATCAGCGACTTCCTTAGAAACTGCGAGAACCTCTGGAGCCAGCCTTTCATAATCCTTTGCGAGAATACAATTAGTGTCCATGTAGCGTTCGTCTAAGTCGGATAGCATATTCTTCGTCCACTTGAGCCAGACGTTTCTTGAAATAAACCCGTGTTTTCCTCGCTTGTGAATCCTTCTTATAATTCTGTAGTATCAGCTTGAGGACACCGTAGCGGTCAGACTGCCAATTCACCATCATTTCTAACGTCGGAGCCATGTTGTCCAGTGAATCTCAAACTTTTCTTCGCACACCAAAGAATAGAACAGAGCCGCAAAGAAGACAAAGAGATCGGACGCCCAGCGAATTCGGTGATGCAGTTATGCGTCTATGTTTCTCCCTTCTTTGCCGTTATATCTTATATGTGACGTTATGTCTGTTGACCGACGAGTCGAGATTGCGCGACGGTCGAATGGAGTTTGCGTAGCTTATATACATATATTTATTGAAGAATAAAATGAAATCAAAATTAAATTTGCTTGTTTAACGCGGTTCCCCCCATGGGCCACCATGTAACGTTGTGTCCTCTATATTAGTTTGAGGTCATTGTAAGAGAGGTTCCGACGCAAATATAATTAATTTTGTTCACTTTATTCTTGAAAAAATGTATATACATAAGAAAGACTATCCGCGACAAATTGACGTCCGATCGGTGTTCCTGCAAAACTTAAAATGTATAAAATGTATAAAATGTATAAAATGTATAAAATGTATAAAATGTATAAAATGTATAAAATGTATAAAATGTATAAAATGTATTTTTTTTTTTTTTTTTTTTTTTTTTCCTTTAACTCCTAGTGGAGCATAGGGCCTCAAAACAACTGTATAAAATGTATAAAATGTATAAAATGTATAAAATGTATAAAATGTATAAAATGTATAAAATGTATAAAATGTATAAAATGTATAAAATGTATAAAATGTATAAAATGTATAAAATGTATAAAATGTATAAAATGTATAAAATGTATAAAATGTATAAAATGTATAAAATGTATAAAATGTATAAAATGTATAAAATGTATAAAATGTATAAAATGTATAAAATGTATAAAATGTATAAAATGTATAAAATGTATAAAATGTATAAAATGTATAAAATGTATAAAATGTATAAAATGTATAAAATGTATAAAATGTATAAAATGTATAAAATGTATAAAATGTATAAAATGTATAAAATGTATAAAATGTATAAAATGTATAAAATGTATAAAATGTATAAAATGTATAAAATGTATAAAATGTATAAAATGTATAAAATGTATAAAATGTATAAAATGTATAAAATGTATAAAATGTATAAAATGTATAAAATGTATAAAATGTATAAAATGTATAAAATGTATAAAATTTATAAAATGTATAAAATGTATAAAATGTATAAAATGTATAAAATGTATAAAATGTATAAAATGTATAAAATGTATAAAATGTATAAAATGTATAATATGTATAAAATGTAAAAAGTGTATAAAGTGTGGTGCTCGAGGCGGTGTGAACGCAAAGTCGCATCCGCTTTTTGATGCAAATTCGCGAATTGCGTCCGCTTGCTCCTCGATCTTCTGTCGCAGATCGTCGAAGTGGCGACTCGCTCCGTCGCAGATCGTCGAAGTGGCGACTCGCTCCGACGGAGTTCGTCGCGTTGTCGCAGTGCACGATCTGCGGACATCCTCGGCGACCAATAAACCTTTGAAAGCATTATAAAAGGAGTCAGAAGTCGCGGTTTGCATTTGAAACATCTAATGCATGAACGAACTTTCTTACTGCAGACCTCCTGAGCGTTAACAATCCAAATGCGCTCCCGAAGGATACTCACAAGTGCTCGTGGGCCAACATGAAAATTGGTTTGATGCAAATGTCGGACATAGCTCTGTACGAAATTAGAACGTTTAGTCGACAACAATGGAAACTTGGCATCATACGATATAGGAGCATTTGCTAGTCGCCCCCCAATTATTCTCAACAACGAAAATGTACACCAAGTTCCTTTGTCTTCGTGAATAAATGGATTTAATCGTTGAAGACAAGGGCCAAGCTTGGATCCCTTGCGAATTCTTTTAATATCATCAGAAAATTTGTGACATTGAACAACTTCGATAATTTTCAAAAAGGCTTCTTTATATTCTGATGGTGACGGAATCTTTTCAAATTGAGCATTCCTATTTTTACATCTAACTATGAAGCGGAACATATAAACAAATACCCTTAGCAGTTTGAGGTGAGACGAGAATCCCTCGATGACGTCCACTAGATCCGATTTAACTACGGCAGCGGCCAGTCCAACCGCTGTTTTTCTCTTTTCCAGCTTCATCATCTCCCTTGACAGCTCTAGGTGCGGATTAACGGGCTAATCTTCATCTTCGTTCTTTAAAAACGAAGGTCCACCAAACCAGATTGACTCCTTCAAGTCGTCAATGTCACAACCTCTTGAAACTACATCTGCTGGGTTTTGTATTGTCGTTATATGTCGCCATGTGGCTTCTTTGGACCACTCCTGAATCTCAGCTACTCTGTTCGAAACGAACGTCGCCAACGACGAAGGATGAGATCGGATCCAGTGAAGAGTAACTTCTGAATCAGACCAGTTGACGATTCGATATTTATTTTCAATAATGGCTTGATTCTGTGGCAAAGATCTGCGAAACCATGTAATTGTATTGGTGACATTGGCTTAGTGAACACATATCGAGGTATGGAGATTTCTTCCACTCTCGACAATGTTTCTTTCAATTTATTCCATGCTGTTTCCAACTGCTGTGGAATAGACTCATCCCAGTCCAACTTTTTAAGCCATAACTCCTGCAATAGGATCTTGCCTCGAATGACAATTGGACTTATTAAGCCGAGGGGATCAAACAGCTTCGATGTCACCGACAATATGTTCCTTTTTGTCGCTCGGAGAACCATGACTGACGTGTCAATTTTGAACTTTAAGGCGTCTTCGCTAGGAGTCCATGAAATACCTAAAGCCTTAGTTGAATCTGAATCCGAGATAGTTATCGGTTTAACTGTGCTCTCAGATGCAGTGACATCAGGTGAGTTTGAAAACCACTTGCTCAATTCAAAACCTGCTGTTTGAAGAACCTGAGTCACTTCAGACTTAATTGTCTTAAGCTCATCTATGCATGCAGCACCAGTTAACATATCATCGACATAAAAGTCGGACCGAATAACTTCAGAAGCTCTAGGGAGAGATCCTCTTACGGCTTCACTCAACCTCTTTAAACACCTGATGGCCAGAAAAGGGGCTGGACCAGTACCATAAGTCACGGTGTTGAGCTTATATAGTCTCAAGTATTCAGATGGATCTCGTCTCCACACTATTAATTGGGATGGCCTATCAGCTTCATTCACCATTACTTGGCGGTACATCTTCTTGACATCAGCTGTCAAAGCGAAACGATGCAATCTGAAGCGAAGAAGAGTTGAGTACAAGTCTTCTTGAATTGTAGGCCCCACCATCAGAATTTCGTTAAGAGACACGTGTGTGGACGTCTTACAGGATGCGTCAAACACCACACGGAGTTTTGTTGAAGTACTCTCAGGTCTCAGAACGCACTGATGGGGAATAACATAGTGCGGAGTAGACGTAACATCTATGTCCGATGGTGACATATGACCTAAGGCGAGATACTCTTCCATAAATTCGAGATACATTTTCTTCAAGCCTTGGTCACGAGTTAGTCTTTTTCGAGCGACAAGAAACGCCGTTTTGCAACCTCGAACGAGTTGCCTAAAACATTTGGGTCTGATTTAAACGGCAGTCTAACTTCAAAGCGACCCGAGGGCAAAATCTGAGTAGTCTTCCTATAGTGGTCTTCACAGAGCTGTTGCTCTGGCGACCATATTTTCCTAGTAGATGGCAATTCCTCAAGTGACCAAAACTTCTACAGAGTGTTATCTATCGAAACAAGCAATTCTTCTTGGCAACTTAATGTTAACGAGGTACCTTGGGGAGCTGGACTCTTTGGAGCATATTTTCCAGCTACAACCCAGCCAAGAAGGGTTTTTTGCAGAATCGGATACTCCGGACCTTGCTTTATTTGACCGACGGACAACAACTCGAAAAAGGACTCTGCACCAATCCACATATCAATCCGTTGAGGTTTGTAAAAGTATGGGTCAGATATTGGTAGGTTCTTTGGGATTTTCCAGTCGCTGACGTTAACTGACTGGTCTGGGTGATACCCAGGAATTGAATTTAGTACCCAAAAATCAAACGAAAACTCACTACCAGTTATTCGCGACTTCACCACCGTATGTATTTTATTCTTGACTTGAGAATTGGCTGCGCCAATACCAAGCAAGTTTATACATGACTCTTCTTTGCGGATCTGTAAGCGTTGAGCCAAATTGATTGTTCAACTTTCTTGGTGATCAGCTGTGTTTTAGCTTGTGCTCCTGTTATTTAACGATTTGTACTAAATTTCTGGTGATTTAAATTTCATATTTGTGATTCACTACTGTGTAATAACTTTGTGCTAACAAATTGATATATAAGTAACTGGTAAACTAGTGTTTATTTTATTTAAAAGTACATTTTATCTAAAATAACTTGCGCGTCTTAAGCGTCTTGTTTTTGTTTTTGTTTGGAGTTTCACATTCTGCATACATTTACTCGCGCTCTCACTCTCACGCTTCTTTACGCTCTCTTGTGAGTTACGCTTGTGTTTGTTTTGCTTGCTTTCTCGCTCTTTAACTGTTTTTTTTAACTTTGTGTTTTTGGAACTAATTTTCGTAATTCTTTCTCTCTCAAACTTTTGCTCTTTCTATTTTGCTTTACTCTCATCTATAATCCCCTACATTTGTTAAGGCTTATCGAAAATGATCTCTTGTTCGGCAAAGATTTGCAAGTGCTCAGCTGATCCCAATGCAGATTGTATTAGCTGCTGGCTGTGTGACAACTTTTGTCACCTAAAATGCGCCGGTCTAACTATCCGAATTAAGGATGCAATTCATAATAAGACTGGCTTAAAGTGGTCTTGTGAAAAGTGTCGAATAGGCGAATCTGACTTGCAAAAAGTTGTGCGAAAAACCAGATTGGGTTTTAACAATTTGCGTACCGCTTTTAGCAATTTATATTGCATACTCAGCGCACCTCATTGCATGCGGACGTGTTTTTAACAGTGCTCCAGTTAAACAATTCCAAAAATCGAATCAGAATAGTGAACCATACACAAAATAATAAGCGAAAAGACGCTCAGTGCAATGCCTGCACATATAGATTTTCTAACAAATCTATAAGTTATTAATCATCAATTAACTAATTACAAATATAAATAAACTAACCAAAAACAATGAGTGAAAACGAAGCTCGCGCGCAGCGTCAACGTCAGCAAGACGAGCGACGGCTCTCTTTGCAACGCAACAACGCGTACTTTTCCGTCGTCTCCACGGAATTGAACCGCGAGCGGTCAATCACCCCAACCCGACAGCTGATCATTCTCTCTTAACACGCGACAGTGAACGCTCTTGCTCCCCGTCGCCGTCGCTACTATCTATCGGGTCGACGCAATCAGACCGCCCGCGATCGGTAACTCCCAACCCGCCAAACGAACACCTGCTTACAGCGAACGTCAAAGAACGATCTCGCTCTTCGTCTCCCTTACCAACAAAATCTGCTCACACCAAGCAAAGAGAACAGAACTTAGCTGTAACAGCAAGCACAAACTCTACAATTGTCGCGACAACCCCAATAACCAATACAACACCGATGCAACGAAAGCTGCGCAGACAGCAAAACAAACTGCAACACACGAAAACGAAAACGCAAAGCCGGCCATACAGACTGGAATGGATCGCTACATCCAAATAAAACGAAAGCTAAGCCCACAAATAAATGTAAACAAACCAAAATTCACACGCGCCAACGCCAGCACAACTTTAGGCGAAGTACCGAACAATGCCAACAGGTTTGACATTTTGGCAGATACTATTGAAGACCTGCCCGTTGAAGCTGATGGAAGCGACAAAAATAAGCCAAAGCCACCATCAATATTTGTACGCGAGAAAAGCTCTAGTACATTTGTAAACAACGTAATAAAGCTCATAGGTGACGCAAATTTCCACATAATTCCATTAGTTAGGGGCAACATTCATGAAACTAAAGTTCAGACCAAGTCTGAACAACACTTTAGAGCCTTAACAAAGTATTTGGACGAAGGAGAAAAAAGCTATTACATATACCAGCTAAAAAGCTGCAAGGGTCTGCAAGTCGTACTAAAGGGCATTGAGCCTGATGTAACACCAGACGAAATAAAGCTGGCGCTACAGGATAAAGGATTTACCGCAAAATCAGTCTTCAACATCTTAAACAAAAATAGACAGCCGCAACCACTCTTCAAGGTGGAACTTGCACCAGAAGCAAAGATGCCGAAAAGAAACGATGTGCATCCAATCTACAAACTCCAATTTTTACTACAACGTAGAATCACCGTAGAAGAACCTCACAAACGTAACAATCTGGCAATGTATGAACTGCCAAGAATACGGCCATACAAAGTCTTACTGCAAGCTACGCACAGTGTGTGTAGTCTGTGGCGAGCTCCACGACAAAGCCAGCTGCAATGCACCCAAAGAAGACCCAAGTGGAAGAAGGTGTGGCAACTGTGGAGGCAATCACAAAGCCAACTACAGAGGCTGCCCAGTATACAAAGATCTCAAAAGCCGCATTAACCAGCGCGTAGCCACTGTACGCTCACATAACGCACCGATCACAAAAATACCCTCCAAAAACAACCCAGAAGTTTTCTTCTCTACCGCAGCCAGATCCTCACTTGGTACAGGATTCGTTACCAAAAATGCGTCATATGCAAGCGCTCTAAGATCAGGTCTAGAGCCCCCAGCCTTCAGTGCGCCATGTTCACAAGCCAAAAACGTAGACTTCAATTCGGTACAAGACAAAAAGCCAATGGAACAACAACAAAACAATTTCGAAGCAATGATATTTACCTTGCAACAGAGCATGGCGGAGTTTATGGCGTTTATGCGGACAACCATGCAAGATCTAATGCGTAATCAAAACATGTTGATACAATTGCTTGTATCACAACAATCAAAATAATCATCTTCATGGCCTCGCTAAGAATCTCTACGTGGAACGCCAACGGCGTTTCACAGCACAAACTTGAGCTAGCTCAATTCATACTCGAAAAGCACATCGACGTAATGCTACTTTCGGAAACACACCTCACAAACAAATAAAATATAACTTCAACATAAGAGGATATATCTTCTACGGAACCAATCACCCTGATGGTAAGGCCCACGGCGGGACCGGGATTTTGATAAGAAGCCGTCTCAAGCACCACTGTCATATTGAGACTGCCAAAAACTATCTACAAGCAACATCATTAAAAATTCATTTGGATAATGGTAACAAGCTTACTTTAGCCGCTGTTTACTCCCCACCTCGTTTCACTTTATCCGAAGAGCAATTTATGGAATTCTTCAACTCACTTGGAGAACATTTTATAGGAGCTGGGGACTATAATGCCAAGCACACACACTGGGGGTCTCGACTCGTGAATCCAAAAGGGAAACAGCTCTACAACGCCATTATAAAAGCAAACAACAAACTCGACCACGTTTCTCCTGGCACACCTACATACTGGCCTACCGACCCCAAAAAACTACCTGATCTAATTGATTTCGCAGTCACCAAAAACATTCCCCGTAATTTGATAACCGCCGAGTGCCTTTCAGACCTATCATCTGACCACTCCCTCCCCCCTCCTAATAAATCTGCTCCGACACCCAGAACCAGCAAACCACTCTGATAAGTTGACCTCAGAAAAAAACAACTGGCTCAAATACAAAAAATACATAAGCTCACACATTGAGCTTAACCCACCTCTCGAAGCTGAAGCTGACATTGACAGTTTTGTTAACTCACTGGAGTCAATCATCGTTGCTGCAACTCGCTGCTCAACGCCGCAAACAGTAAGCAAAATTACAAATCACAAAAAGACCAACCTGCAAATCGAACAACTTATTCTCGAAAAACGGCGCCTACGGCGAGAATGGCCGTCCTCCAGATCACCGTCGGCAAAACAAAAGTTAAAAGACGCCTCACGCAAACTTACAAAAGCTCTAAAGCAAGAAGAAGAGCTTGCCCAACGTACTTATATTGAAAAATTATCAACATCCAGTACAAAAAACTCACTGTGGAAAGCTCACTCAACTCTTGGCTCACCCACAGTACCAGTGGTCCCTATTAGAAACCACACAGGTGGCTGGGCCCGTAGTGACAAAAATAGAGCCAGCACTTTTGCCACTCATCTACAAAAAGTCTTCCAACCGAATTCTGTAACAAACACGTTCGAAATTCCGCCCGCAACAGACGACTCCCAGCCTCATCATGCTCCTGTTGTGTTTCGCTCAAACGAAATCTCAAAAATCATCAAAGAACATCTGAACCCAAAAAATTCAGCAGGGTGCGACCTAATTACCCCTAAGATGATTATTGAGCTGCCTTACTGTGCCGTATGCAGCATTACCCAGCTCTTCAATGCCATCAACAAACTTGGCTACTTTCCAGGAAGATGGAAAAAGTCAATAATAATAATGATACCAAAACCGGGAAAAGATCACACTGTTCCATCGTCGTACAGACCCATAAGCCTTCTATCCTGCTTATCGAAACTTTTCGAAAAATGCCTACTGTCTCTGACTATTACTCCATTCCTGAACACGCACAACACAATACCAGCACACCAATTTGGCTTTCGCGAAAAACACGGAACTATTGAGCAAGTTAACCGCATAACATCAGAAATACGAAACGCATTTGAAAAACGGGAATACTGTTCTGCGATATTTCTAGATGTTTCGCAGGCATTCGACAGAGGTGCAACACTGCGATATCCGACGAACACAGTATTGAAGCCGGTGTCCCACAAGGCAGCGTACTAGGCCCAACACTATACGTCCTATTCACAGCAGACATCCCTACAAGCAGCAACATGACAGTTTTAACATTTGCGGATGACACAGCTATTCTCAGCCGCTCCAGATGCCCAATCAAAGCATCATCTCAGCTGGCCATCTACCTGGTCGACGTGGAAAAGTGGTTATCCGACTGGCGCATAAAGGAAAACGAACAAAAATGCAAGCAAGTAACTTTCACCCTTAACAGGCAAGATTGTCCACCGCTCACGCTGAACAACGTCGCACTTCCAACAGCAAACGAAGTGACGTATCTGGGTGTACACCTCGATAGAAGACTAACTTGGTGCCGACACATCGAAGCCAAGAGAACTCACTTAAAACTGAAGGCCAACAGCCTTCATTGGCTTATCAACTCCCGCTCACCACTCAGTTTGGACTTCAAGGTGCTGCTCTACAACTCAGTGCTAAAACCAATCTGGACTTACAGCTGCCAGCTATGGGGAAATGCCAGCAACAGCAACATCGATATCGTTCAGAGAGCCCAGACGAAGATATTGAGAACTATCACCGGGGCACCGTGGTATGTTCGAAACGCCAACATTCACAAAGATCTAAACGTGCCACCTGTAAAAGACGAAATTGCGGAAAAAAAGGAAAAGTACCTTAACAAGCTATCAACGCATCCTAACCAGCTCGCGAGGAGTCTAACAAGGCTAAGCAGCCGATCACGCCTACGTCGAAACGACTTGCCAACCCAGCAGTAATTTTATTTAGGGCCGCTTTTATAATACAGTTCAAGAAATGTACTGGTAATTAGGATTTACACTTAAGATTTGTTAACTTGTTGTTAGTTTTCGGTACTGAAAAGATTCAACAAATAAAAGCTCCAAACTAAAAAGAAAAAAAAAAAAAAAAATTTGACAAAGGTAGCTTATATAAGAATTTTAGACATGTAGTTTATATGATGTAATAAGTTTTTTAACATCACGTTGTTGAATAACAAAGTGAAAGCAAGCACATGTTTCTGTATTATCATAACAAGATTTACAGAATTCAAAATGTTCTCCAAATTGTGTTTTTATAATATTGAAATTTCCAACTTTCATGAACATGTTCATTGACTTGATAAGAAATTGTAGATCCGCTCCGGTTAATATATTTCCAAAGTCAGATATTAAAATATTAATTTTATTTATTAAATTTGTAAAATGATTGTTATTGTTTTTCTCCATTTTTTTTTTAAAGATGTTCTCTCTCGCAACTCTCAAAGTAGTCTAAAATTTTATGAGCATTATTCAATGCACATACCCCTTACGTACATTGTAGTGAACAAAATGGGAACTGGTTACCACTCATTTCTTTTAAGGAAGGAGAACCAAGTTCATAAATATCTGTTATGTCATAGTTTTTTAGAAAGTTTTTTAGAAAAAGTTTTTTTTTCATATCTATTACAAATTACTCTTTTTCAACTAGTTATTTTTCTTATATGTTGTTGTGAAAAGAAAAGAAAAGATTCAACAAATAAAAGCTCCAAACTAAAAAAAAAAAAAAAAAAAAAAAAAATATTCGCAGTTCTTAGAAATGGAGACTCAATTTAACTCTCTTGAACCCATTAACGATCCCTTAATAATTCCGGTATCATCACCGAAAGTACCTTCCCCAAATCCTGTAGTGAAAACTAATATCCTCCAGCCCTCTACTCCTATAATTTCAGATCTTATCTTGAATTTAAATTCTCCTACTCCGTCATGCTCAAAAATCGTTCATGCTTCTGTTCCACGTAATGCCTCTGTCCCAAATCCTTCTACCTATTCCAATTCGTCTTACTCTATTCTGAGTGTCGACAATTTATTAACTTTACCCTTGAATTGAGTGTAAAACCTCTAGTTGCCGTTAAACCTAAGATATTGGTCTTCGTTTCTCGTCTGGCACCTGACACTTCGAAAGAAGAAGTAAAAACATACATCCTTTCTAAAATTCAGCCTGAAAATTTAGTCGTGAAAAAATTTAACTTTAAATTTCCCAGAGATTTCGTATTTCGGCTGAGCAATTGCCAACTGTGTGCAATGGATCATTTTGTCAAGGAGTTTACCCATAAACAAAAGTCTAATACACCTGTTACCCTTCCTTCGCTGACCGTTGAATCCCCGAACGGAACTGCAAAAAACTTAAAAATTATTAAAAACTAAATTCTAACCTCTTTGTTGCCTATCAAAATGTTTGAGGCCTAAATACTAAACTTTTTACTAATAGTATATCTTTTGTCTATCATATCTTAATATTTACTGAGACTTGGTTAAAACCGGATATCCAAAATAGCGAAATCTTTTCTAATAAGTATACTTCTTTCAGATGTGACCGTTTGTCGCGATCTGGAGGAGGGGTTCTTATTGCCGTTGATTCAAATCTGTCTTCTGATATTGTTTCAATAGACTGTCTGCCCAATTTAGAATTCGTGTGCGTTAAAGTAACTGTTTGGTTATACAGCCAGCAGCAGAAATTTGATTTATCACTCTTATACATTGCTCTGTGCAGCAATCGATTTGCATTCCCTTTTGTGCTGTGTTCCTCTCTCTCTCAATAGAGAGCGAGCACAGCTGCTAAATCTTTTTCGTGTGTTTGTTGAAAACTAAGTGTTGATCAAGCCTGTACTGCTGTGAGACAATTTAAATTTCAATCGGTTTGATGCGTGCACTGCCGCCGTGTTTTATAAATTAATTAATTGTGGCAAAAATAGTTAAGAAAAAATATATATTGAAATATTGACTTGATCGTTCTTTTTTTATTAATTGGTATACCACTTCTCCAAGTCAGTGAAAAAGCTCATTGCCTAAACAGTAACTTTAGATCATATTTCAGTTTATGTAACTTGCTCTTACATTCCTCCTTCCTCAGAAACTTCTTTGTATCTTGAACACCTGTCTTGTATTAAATCTATAGAATCAAAACTTTCGGATAGAGATTACCTATTGGTTTTTGGTGATTTCAATTTACCTTAAATAGATTGGTCCTCTCATTCAAATGTTTTGATTCCCTCCATCTTTAACCCATTTATCAATGGTCTCTCTGAACTATCCTTGTTTCAAATTCACACTTTCCTTAACCATAAAAGCAAAATCCTTCACTTAATTTTCACTTCTGATACTCACATTAATAACATTTCAAGAACTAATCCCTTAGTCTTTCCTGAAGATCCTTATCATCCTACTTTAGAACTTGTTTTAGAACTACCGTCCCCCGTGCAAACTGAAATTGTTAAGTGTGTTTCGAAGTCACGCTGCTTCCGCAAAACTGACATTGTGAGGCTTAATAATCTTATTCTAGAACACCATTGGTCTTGTTTTTATGCATGCTCGAACTTAGCTACTTGTACTTCATATTTTTATAATACCTTGAACATATCATATATCCAGCCAAGACTAAAAGTCTTCCATGGTTTACACGTGAGTTACTCACGGTGAAAAACTAAAAATGTCTTTATTATAAAAAATTTAAAAAAACGGGAAATCCTTCTGATTTTTCTCGTTATACTCTTGCAAAGGCTAACTTTATTGCTTTTAATAATAAATGTTATAATGACTATATACATCGCTGTCGGCTTCAATTTGCACGTGACCCTAAGCAGTTTTATAATTTTGTTAACTTGAAACGTAGATCTAATGAATTCCCATCTCGTCTCTTTTATGAAAATAATGAAGCAAATAATGATCAGGCCGGTGCTGATCTTTTTTCGAATTTTTTTCAATCAACCTATTCATTAATACCTATGATTCTAATCTTTCCTATCCTTATCCTTTTAATAACTCTAATTCAATTTCTTGCTCTAGTATCGATGAAGATTCTCTTCTTACTAACCTGCACTTGGTTAAACCCATTAACTCACCTGGCCCTGACGGAGTACCAGGATGCGTTCTTAGATATTTTGCCTTCTCCTTATATAGACCCATTTTTAGATTATTCAAATTATCCTTAACTACTAGTAATTTTCCTTCAGTCTGGAAAGAATCATATTCTATCCCTCTTCACAAAAATGGGTCTAAATCGGAAGTGAAGAATTACAGGTGTATTTCTAAATTATCCTCTATACCTAAATTATTTGAAAAACTTGTTACGGCCCAGCTAACCCACATGTGTAGGTCCGTTATTTCACCATGTCAACATGGTTTCATGAAATCCAGATCCTCCACGACTAATCTTCTGGAATTCTCATCTCTTGTTATAAGAGGGTTTCAGAAGAAGATGCAAACTGATGTCATTTACACTGATTTTAGTAAGGCTTTAGTAAGGGGCCGTCAGCCGTCAGAGAGCCGTCAGAGTAAGGAGAACAAAATGTAACCACAGCTCTGGTTGTGGTATGTGCCGTCCTTACTCCTACTGACGGAAGTGCGGCTTTACTCTCCAAGTGAGGGCGGCTGGAAGCAGACTCCAAGTACGGTCATGTCTCTGCTAGGGGTGCTGACTAATTGTAGTCGGGCGAAGATCGTGAATCTATAAATCACCCCAATCCAAGGCGGAACAGCATACGCTAAGGGATGCATGGCCGGGGGGTAGCCCGGTCTCTAGTATGCGGACTCTGGATACCTGTCGCCCTCCAGTTTTATTCAGACTTCCCACGGCACGCGGGCTATGCCGTGGGCGACCTTCCCTTCCCGCCTACTCGTGGGACCAAATATAAATGGATTCAATCAAAAACTTAGATAAGTCTGATGCGACTTCGACAGCATCAACCCAGGGTGAGGCTTTCACGGCCGACCCCAACACCAGCGCTGCAGCTATTAGGCTGCTGGCGTCCACCCCCAATACTACGGGTCTCGACTCTAGTATTACAGGGGACTCGGACAGGCTTCGAACTCCCTTGGGCACTGAGTTCGTAAGTGCTGCTTTTTCGTCCAGCAACTGTGCAGGCACGCAGCAGAACGTCGAGGTGATGTCCTCTGACGCAGAAGCTGACTGTGACCTGATCAGCTTTGCTGACGACGCTTTTGTGGCCTTTCAGAGGTCAGGCCTCACGGAAGCAGGCTCCCAAATTCAGACACTGCGACTGGACTCGGGAAGCGCCTTCGTAAAGATGAAGACCCGCGAGAAGAAGCTCTTTAAAGCTGCACTCGCAAAGGGTTCGAGCAGAGCAGAGGCTCTTGCTATCGCCACTGCGCCCCCCATGGAAACCAAGGCTAAACGGACGCGTGGTGACGATACCATCCCTGAACCCCAAGGGTCATCAAAGAAGTCCAAGAAGACTCATGTGGAGTCCACAAAGCCACTCTTCAGCCAAGTGGTAAGCAGTGTGAGATTGGGCTTCACTTCGGCTGATCCCAACAAACCGCTTACACCGGAACAGATGGCTACGGTGCAAGATAGCATCCTTGAGGCGATGCGGCTGCCCTCCACAATTGGAGTCGGTCCGGGTTTCGGGGGCTGTATACCTCGAAATAAATGGCTGCTCCTTGTGTGCGAGGACAGCAGCACTGCTGAATGGGTCAGGGGAGCTTTTGGACATATTAGGTCCATCAGCGGCCTTGATATTAAGCTATTGGAGGAAACTGAGTTCCCGAGAGCTCACCTCTTTCGAGGTGAGTTGTGGCGGGTGGTACAACAGAGCCTCAACGGCAAAACGACGCACCTCGCGATGATGGTCGACGAGAAGTCGTACAAGACCCTGACGGATCTTAAGGGTAATGTCAAGTTCCGCTTTAACAGGATGAAACTTATCCTTAAGAACTCCCCCGTCAGGGCCTCCCCCACTCCTGCCCTACCCCCTTCCTCATCTCCAACCTTTCCCCCTCCTATTAGCGCTCCTCCAGCAGCGGGAACGGTGGCCTCCACAGGCGTGACAGCATTGGCTGCCGCTCCGGTGGCGTCTACCAGCGCCGCAGCCGCAGTTGCGCCGATCACCACCATCCCCAAACCCCCAGTCATCGTGGTGACTGCCCCCAAGCCCACAACGGGCCGTACGAGGCCCGTGGTTGGCAGCGGACGCCCCCTTGTCCCTTCAAGGCCCACCACCAGCGCATTGCGCAAACCTCCCGCAAGGGCACCTCCGGCGACCGTGGTCGCAAGGCGACCCCCTCCGAACAGTTCCTCCAGATTGCCAAAGGGCAAAGGGCATGGTTGATCGGTGGCCACGTCCGTGGACTATCATGTGGATCATGTAAGTTGTTATATGACCGCATGGGTGGTGCCCCTCGCACTGCTATTGTTGTAAATAACAATGTAAGACACTTCCCTTTACCTAATTTCATCCACAGGGACCTGGTGGCAACGGCTATTGAGGTAGCCACGGCTGACGGTGTCCGGGAGGTAGTGATCGCCTCTGCCTACTTCCCGGGCGACGTGGATGACGTGGATGACAGAGGTTCAGCGGTTAGTGGATTTCTGCCGCCTGCACAACAAGCCGCTCGTGATCGGCTGCGATGCCAAGGCGCACCACACGATCTGGGGTAGCAGCGACGTCAACAAACGTGGTGAGTCCCTTTTAGAGTATCTTTTGTGTTGTCAATTAGATGTTGCTAATATAGGGTGTAGGCCAACCTTTATTAAGGCCATTAGGGAAGAGGTTTTGGACCTTACCATAGTCAGTAACTCTATTGGGTGTTCGCTGATTAACTGGCGGGTGACAGACGAAGCCACCTTGTCGGACCATCAGCACATTAGGTTCGACTTACCTGGCCAAGTCGAGATCCGTCAGAATTCCTTCTGTCCCAAAAAGACCAATTGGGTACTTTTCAAAGCCTCTGTGGCTTTTAAAGCAGACTTGTTGATCAGCAAACAAAATTCTATCGGTGCGATAGAACTTGCTGCCAACCTGCTTAATGATGTGCTCATCACATCCTGTTCGGAAGACTTTAAGTGTCAACCGTAAAGTTCCATGGTGGAACGAGGAACTATCAATACAAAGAAGGAAGGTTAGGAGCCTATTTAGTCGGGCCAGATCTAACCGCGTCAGTTGGGGCGTCTATAGGGACGCTCTAACTAACTATAACAAAAACATTAGACGTGCTAAACGCGATACATGGCGCAGCTACTGTGGTATCATTGAATCGCTGCCAGAAGCAGCGAGACTGCATAAAGTATTAGCTAAAGGGCCATCTAATGGTATAGGGCTTCTTAAAAGAGCAGATGTCTCTTTCACCCAAGATCGCAGGGAAGCACTGGACCTTTTACTCCAAGTCCACTTCCCAGGTTCGGTGGCGAACCCAGATCTATCAAGTCATGATGACGTCACCATGTTACCGGACTCTCGTGGATCCAGTTTATCAGGAACCATCTTCGACCCTGAAAAGGTCAAATGGGCAGTAGATTCCTTCGCCCCTTTCAAAGCCCCAGGGGGCGATCAAATCTTTCCAGCCCTTTTACAAAATAGCCTGGATCACATTCTCGATCCGCTGGTCGGCCTTCTTAGAGCTAGTCTTACCTGGGGATACATACCCATCTCTTGGAGGAGAGTCAATGTGGTATTCATTCCAAACAGGGGAATCGTCCCCCTGACCAGACTAAATCATATCGGCCGATCAGTCTCACTTCCTTTCCGCTTAAAACAGCGGAAAGGCTTGTAGACCTGCACATACGGTGCTCTCTACAGAAAACCTATCCCTTGCATCCCACGCAGTTTGCGTATATAGCTGGAAGATCGACTGAGGTCGCTCTCCACAAGCTAGTTGGTATCGAGGGAGCCTTCGTAGCCAAGAATATTGCTCTGTGCTCGTTTGATGCAATCTGCCCTGAACACTGTTAGTAGATGGTGCCAAGATGTAGGTCTTAGCATCAATCCACAAAAGGCGATTATCGTTCCCTTCACTAAGCGCTATTTCGTTAGCATAGGTCAATTGCACATTGGCGGTTCTCCCGTGGGACTCTCCGACGAAGTCAAATATCTAGGGGTAACTCTTGATAAAAGACTGAACTGGAATTCCCATCTAAACAACACCCTATCAAAGGCAACTCATGCCATGTGGGCATGTAGAAGATTCTTTGATATAGAGGGCGCCTTCGACAATACCGGCTATGGGTCTATTTCTGCGGCGCTAGAGCGCAGAAATATCGCCCGTCCCCTTATCCGATGGATTGATGCTATGCTCAAACATCGGACTATTTCCTCTACATACACACCTACGTATATACCAGCTGCAGCGGCGAATTTTTCGTTTCTTGCTTTCCTTCGTTCGTCCGCCAGCTGCGCTTCAAGCTGCATACATACATACATACGCACATTTACACAGCAAGCTACAGCGGTGATTTTTTTCGTTTTCGCTTTCGCACGTCACCCGCTCACTAGCATTGTTGTTGTCAATTTCGTTTGCGCGCTTGAACTCAAAACGGCAAGTGATACGCATACTCTACCTTTGGTCGGGTATAACTCTTTTTCGGTATCACTTGCATCGAATTATTTTGTTGATAACTAGTGCGTCTACAATTATTCAAGTATAATTGTTTTCGTCGTTTATTGTATTATACAATAAAAAACATATACTATCTCGTTTTCGTCCATTAAAATGGAACAAGAAAAGCCAAAAGTGAGTCGTCCAACTATTGACGACCTTAGAAAAAGGCTACGAGTATATGTCAAGAGCATTCGCCGGGTAGAACAGCGTCTAGAAACTGGTACTATACCACTAGACGTCTCCGAGCTTGAGTGATGAAAACGATTAGTTTGGACCCGAGTTGGAGGAATTGTCAATCACGACCAAAGCGAGAATTATGTCGCTTCTTTCAGCCGTGAAGTCATCGAGCGAACCACAAGAAAAGGTTTCGGCTCCGATGGCACCAACTCGAGCTCGACTCCCTAATTTGGCATTACCTAAATTTAGTAGCAATTATTCTGAGTTTAAGAATTTTATAGGATTATTCGAGACTCTTGTTCATAATGATAAGAGCATTCCTGCCATCGAAAAGTTTAACCATCTGATCTCCTGTCTCTCTGGTGATGCCTTGGGAACGATCAAGGCATTCCAAGTCACCAAGAGCAACTATGAAAAGGCTATGGAAAGCCTAAGGAGAGTATACGATAACGAATGCCTTATCTTTATGAACAATATCTCATCATTGTACAGTCTTCCTAAAATGAATCAACAATCTGCATCCTCTCTTAGAAGCCTTATCGATACGGTGTCATCGATATATGGTTCATTGTTATCGATAGGTGATGACACTAAAATAGCGAATGCAATGTTGATTCATTTAGTATTAAATAGAGTAGATAATGTGACCAAACAAAAATGGGAAGAGCAGCTAGATTATGACAAATTACCTTTGTGGTCCGATTTTGAAAGGGTATTGAACCATCGATACCAGCATATAAGTGCTGAAGAATCGACAAAGCCAAAATCGGAAAAAGTAGTTCCAAACAGGCAGCATAATCAAAGTTCCTTTGCCTGCTCTTCAACTAGCACCAATCAGATCTGCAGTTACTGTAATTCAAATGACCATTTAATCGAAACTTGTAGTCCGTTCGCTCGTCTCTCCGTCATGCAGAGATTTGAGTTTGTAAAGTCCGCATCGTTATGCATAAACTGTTTGAAAAAGGGTCACACTGTTGTAAAATGCAAATCTAAAAAATGCAGAGTTTGTGGTCGCTCGCATCATCAATTATTGCATAGATACACAGTGACTGAAAATAGCTTAGCGTTACCACCACCTTTAGAGAATATTTCTCCTCCTCCAAGTCAAGATCACCCTTCCACCACACATTCTATGCATGCGTCAGCGTTGGAAAGGGTAATTCTTGCAACGTCGATCGTAAGCGTCCGAACAAAAAGTGGAAATTACATTTTGGCCCGAGCACTTCTTGACTCTGGGTCACAAACTAACTTCGTAACTGAAGATTTGGCTCAACGCTTACAGATCCGCAAAGAAGAGTCATGTATAAACTTGCTTGGTATTGGCGCAGCCAATTCTCAAGTCAAGAATAAAATACATACGGTGGTGAAGTCGCGAATAACTGGTAGTGAGTTTTCGTTTGATTTTTGGGTATTAAAATCAATTTCTGGGTATCACCCAGACCAGTCAGTCAACGTCAGCGACTGGAAAATCCCAAAGACCCTACCAATATCTGACCCATACTTTTACAAACCTCAACGGATTGATATGTTGATTGGTGCAGAGTCCTTTTTCGAGTTGTTGTCCGTCGGTCAAATAAAGCAAGGTCCGGAGTATCCGATTCTGCAAAAAACCCTTCTTGGCTGGGTTGTAGCTGGAAAATATGCTCCAAAGAGTCCAGCTCCCCAAGGTACCTCGTTAACATTAAGTTGCCAAGAAGAATTGCTTGTTTCGATAGATAACACTCTGTAGAAGTTTTGGTCACTTGAGGAATTGCCATCTACTAGGAAAATATGGTCGCCAGAGCAACAGCTCTGTGAAGACCACTATAGGAAGACTACTCAGATTTTGCCCTCGGGTCGCTTTGAAGTTAGACTGCCGTTTAAATCAGACCCAACTGTTTTAGGCAACTCGTTCGAGGTTGCAAACCGGCCTTTCTTGTCGCTCGAAAAAAGACTAACTCGTGACCAAGGCTTGAAGAAAATGAATCTCGAATTTATGGAAGAGTATCTCGCCTTAGGTCATATGTCACCATCGGACATAGATGTTACGTCTACTCCGCACTATGTTATTCCCCATCAGTGCGTTCTGAGACCTGAGAGTACTTCAACAAAACTCCGTGTGGTGTTTGACGCATCCTGTAAGACGTCCACACACGTGTCTCTTAACGAAATTCTGATGGTGGGGCCTACAATTCAAGAAGACTTGTACTCAACTCTTCTTCGCTTCAGATTGCATCGTTTCGCTTTGACAGCTGATGTCAAGAAGATGTACCGCCAAGTAATGGTGAATGAAGCTGAAAGGCCATTCCAATTAATAGTGTGGAGACGAGATCCATCTGAATCCTTGAGACTTGAGCTCAACACCGTGACTTATGGTACTGGTCCAGCTCCTTTTCTGGCCATCAGGTGTTTAAAGAGGTTGAGTGAAGCCGTAAGAGGATCTCTCCCTAGAGCTTCTGAAGTTATTCGGTCCGACTTTTATGTCGATGATATGTTAACTGGTGCTGCATGCATAGATGAGCTTAAGAAAATTAAGTCTGAAGTGACTCAGGTTCTTCAAACAGCAGGTTTTGAATTGAGCAAGTGGTTTTCAAACTCACCTGATGTCACTGCATCTGAGAGCACAGTTAAACCGATAACTATCTCGGATTCAGATTCAACTAAGGCTTTAGGTATTTCATGGACTCCTAGCGAAGATGCCTTAAAGTTCAAAATAGACACGTCAGTCATGGTTCTCCGAGCGACAAAAAGGAACATATTATCGGTGACATCGAAGCTGTTTGACCCCCTCGGCTTAATAAGTCCAATTGTCATTCGAGGCAAGATCCTATTGCAGGAGTTATGGCTTAATAAGTTGGACTGGGATGAGTCTATTCCACAGCATATGGAAACAGCATGGAATAAATTGAAGGAAACATTGTCGAGAGTGGAAGACATCTCCATAACTCGATATGTGTTCACCAATCCGATGTCACCAATACAAGTACATGGTTTCGCCGACGCATCTATGAGAGCCTACGGTGCTTGCGTCTATATTCGTAGCAAAACTGTTGAAGGTTACAAGGTTTCGTTGTTGACTTCAAAGTCAAAAGTAGCGCCGCTCAAGACGAAAACACTTCCTAGACTTGAGTTATGTGCCGCTCACCTTCTAGCAGATCTTTGCCACAGAATCAAGCCATTATTGAAAATAAACATCGAACGAATCGTCTTCTGGTCGGATTCAGAAGTTACACTTCACTGGATCCGATCTCATCCTTCGTCGTTGGCGACGTTCGTTTCGAACAGAGTGGCTGAGATTCAGGAGTGGTCCAAAGAAGCTACATGGCGACATGTACCGACAAAACAAAACCCAGCAGATGTAGTTTCAAGAGGTTGTGACATTGATGACTTGAAGGAGTCAATCTGGTTTGGTGGACCTTCGTTTTTAAAGAACGAAGAGGAAGATTGGCCTGTTAATCCGCACCTAGAGCTGTCAAGGGAGATGATGGAGCTGGAAAGGAGAAAAACAGCGGTTGGACTGGCCGCTGCCGTAGTTAAATCGGATCTAGTGGACGTCATCGAGGGATTCTCGTCTCACCTCAAACTGCTAAGGGTATTTGTTTATATGTTCCGCTTCATAGCTAAATGTAAAAATAGGAATGCTCAATTTGAAAGGATTCCGTCACCAACGGAATATAAAGAAGCCTTTTTGAAAATTATCGAAGTTGTTCAATGTCACGAATTTTCTGATGACATTAAAAGAATTCGCAAGGGATCCAAGCTTGGCCCTTGTCTTCAACGATTAAATCCATTTATTCACGAAGACAAAGGAACTTGGTGTACGTTTTCGTTGTTGAGAGTTGGGGGGCGACTAGCAAATGCTCCTATATCGTATGATGCCAAGTTTCCATTGTTGTTGACTAAGCGTTCTAAATTCGTACAGAGCTATGTCCGACATTTGCATCAAACCAATTTTCATGTTGGCCCACGAGCACTTGTGAGTATCCTTCGGGAGCGCATTTGGATTGTTAACGCTCAGGAGGTCTGCAGTCAGACAGTTCGTTCATGCATAAGATGCTTCAAATGCAAACCGCGACTTCTGACTCAAATAATGGGGAATTTACCCGCAGACCGACTCCTTGCTCTCCGCCCCTTTGACATTTGTGGCGTTGACTTTTGTGGTCCAGTGTACACGACACTTAAAATCCGTGGTAGGCCCCCTTATAAGTCCTACATAGCGCTGTTTGTGTGTTTTGCGTCCAAGGCAGTTCATTTAGAAGTTGTTTCCGATCTTTCCACTGACTCCTTTTTATTATGCTTTCAAAGGTTTATTGGTCGCCGAGGATGTCCGCAGATCGTGCACTGCGACAACGCAACGAACTTCGTCGGAGCGAGTCGCCACTTCGACGATCTGCGACGGAAGATCGAGGAGCAAGCGGACGCAATTCGCGAATTCGCATCAAAAAGCGGATGCGACTTTGCGTTCACACCGCCTCGAGCACCACACATGGGAGGACTATGGGAGGCAGGTGTCAAAACTGCAAAGCACCTACTCCTACGAGCGGTGGGCAGCGCGCAGTTGACAGCGGAGGAGCTGCAAACAGTTCTCGTCGGCGTCGAGGCAGTGCTGAACTCGCGGCCTCTAGGACCAATCAGCCAGGACCCCAGCGACGGAGAGGCCCTAACACCAGGGCACCTCCGGACCCCGGACCAGACGGGTCTCAGTTGCTTGCGGCGATGGCGACTTGTCTCGTCAGTCAGGCAACAGTTCTGGCAGCGATGGTCCCGCGAGTATGTCCTGGGCCTTCAAATCCGGGGCAAGTGGCAGCATCAGCAGCCCAACATCACAGAGGGAACACTCGTCGTCGTCGCAGAGGACAATCTTCCTCCGCAACAGTGGCTCCTCGGAAGAATCGTGGCAACTCACGCAGGGCAGGACGGCATGGTCAGGGTCGTAGACCTTAGGACCAGCGAAGGGCGAATCTTTAGACGAGCCATTCACAAACTGGCTCCGCTACCAATTACTTAAAGCCTTACAGGCCTTCAACGGGGCCGGTGTTAAATTAAGTTAGTTGTTGTAAAAGAAAAAACCTTGAAGTCTAGTGTAATTAGTTTAGGGCGGAGCGGGAGCGCAATAAAGTCCTCTCTTCGTCGTTTGAATTCGCCCCGTTTCGCCGCCGTAGTTAAGCTAGGCTAAGCAATGAAGGAGTTGAAATTATATATTGAATTCGAACGCACGTCTTTCGTTTTTTCGACAACTATTACAGCCACCACAGTTTTTCGGTTAATAGTAGTTAATTAGATAAAACAATCTAATTTTATATACATTATATACATTATATACATTATATACATTATATACATTATATACATTATATACATTATATACATTATATACATTATATACATTATATACATTATATACATTTTATACATTTTATACATTTTATACATTTTACACATTTTACACATTTTATACATTTTATACATTTTATACATTTTATACATTTTATACATTTTATACATTTTATACATTTTATACATTTTATACATTTTATACATTTTATACATTTTATACATTTTATACATTTTATACATTTTATACATTTTATACATTTTATACATTTTATACATTTTATACATTTTATACATTTTATACATTTTATACATTTTATACATTTTATACATTTTATACATTTTATACATTTTATACATTTTATACATTTTATACATTTTATACATTTTAAGTTCAGCATAAAATTAATGGACTTCTGTGTTCTCTTCTTTCTTCTTTATATCTCTTTAATAGAGCTTTCTGTTTAACTGTTTGTTTTTCAAAATTCTCTAACTCTTCAATTTTCTTATCCCAAAGTAATATATCAACTTCATGTGATCTTATCTCTTCCATAACCTTACGTTTCTGTAGCCTATAATGTCCATAGGCCATTGTGTTATGTAAATCTGGTTCTATGACTCTTTTATCATCTTTGCTATCTCAGACTATTTTTATACCCTTCGACAGACCTCACAAAGTATATATATTCTTGCTCAGGATCACTAGCCGAGTTGATTGAGCCATGTCTGTCTGTCTGGATGTCCGGATGTCCGTCTGACCAGATGAACACACAGAAATTTGGGATAAAGGTTACTATATTCTCGGCACAGATCAAGTTTATTTCAAATGTTAGGTGTCACGCCCACCGCCCCCACAAATCAATAATTTAATTTTTGAACTCAATTTGTTAGCGCTGTATAAAAGATACAACTTTCTGACTTTAACATATACTAAGCTGAATGAAATATGTACGTAGTATCCAAATAACCATCCGATCGGACAATATTCACAGAAGTTATTTAAGAAAGTATGAGCATAAAACCAAGTGCTTCTGTCAGCTAACAAGGGAGGTGGGCGAGCGCGAAGCGCGAGCGCCTTCTGTCGGGATAGCTAAGTTGAATGAAATATGTACGTAGTATCCAAATAACAATCCGATCGGACAATATTCAAAGAAGTTATTTAAGAAAGTATGAGCATAAAACCAAGTGCTTCTGTCAGCTAACAATGGAGGTGGGCGAGCGCGAAGCGCGATCGCCTTCTGTCGGGATTAATTTCAAAGCATGTGCATATGAATATGCAAATTAAACTACACGGGAACATAGGTCGAAGGGTATCCCACTGTCGCGTTTTGCGCGACTGTTGCTCTCGTTGAAATTCTACTTGTCTTAAGCACATAGTTAACTGATCTTATTATTGTACCTCTCTTTTTTTCACCAGTTTTTAAACATTTCTTTTAATCAGCGAAGCCGATTCGTTTAACACAACTTGCCTTAACCCCTTTTGACTTTTTTTTACTTCTTGACCACCAGGAACAAGAAATGAATACATTTTTGAACGTAAGCCTACGAATTCACTCATGGGCTTTCCATTCAACTCATCCTTAAAAAAATCCTAAGCGTTTCTTGTTAACGCTGATAAAGCTGTATTTATTTAACAGGTCCGAATGATAATCGGACGTATCAAATTTAATTGCAAGATCTTCATGTATTGGAATTTACTCTTAGCAAGTATTATTTTTAAAATTAACCCATTTTTTAGACACTGTTTTAGTATCCTGTAATGGATAACATAGTTTGACTTATGTTCTAAGTCAGCTATTAACGTCTTAACATAAGTGGGATTTTTTTTTTCGGAAAGAACGCAAGATCGTTATGATCGTTATGAACTGAAAAGGGGTATTCCAGATCTACCCCAAGAATATAACCATATTCAGACTCATCGTCTATGTTAGAGACATCAAAGTCCTCTAGAGTATGTAGAGCTAACCACTCGAACCCCCCATATGGTAGCGGTTGTGACATTGCCCAACCATATAAATTAATAGCATCTAAATATATCAGATATGAAGAATCTTTTGTTGCATCATATTCCGGTAGATATTTATTATTTGCTTTTGTGTATTTTTTAGTGCATTGCACTAGACCACCACGTATACCTGATTGAATGAACCTATACATATCAATATCTGTAAGTAGATCCAACTCAATCTTGGTACTTTTCAACATAGCGTCCCAAGACGAACCTGGAGTAGTGAAAAACTGAGCAGGGTCTAGAAAGTATATGCTAATACATAATTGCTTAAAATGTTCAAAGATGTCTGCCAATAACAGAACATCAGTTTTCAAGTACAACTCAACTTCGTCATCAAAAGACATTTTAATAGGAACATTTTTAGATAAATACCTATCATAAATATTTGTGAGATTTTCTACTATGTTTTCTATAAATGCTGAACTGGCCCTCTCACTTGTTTCTAACTTAAAACTACTATTTAACTCATTATTATATGCACACTTTATAAAGTATGCATATGAAATAGATAAATGTAAATTAATATCTATCATTTTATCACTCACACTCTCATTCTTCGGTTGAAGAATGGCTTCGAAATCAGCGTAGACGGCGAATGGTACCTTAACTTCCTTCTGATAGTTCTTATAACGAAGAACTGTATTTTTTCCAGTGGGTAGTTGACACACCTTGCTACAGATCTCGTGATGACGACTGGCTGCTGCCTCACTCGTAGAATGGTTCAAACAAATATTGCAGAACCATTGTTTACACTTGTAGTTTCCAGTCTGTGATGTCACCAATCTATAAAGAAAATATATAAATCAAATAAGTATAATTATAAGTACTACGATGCATTTTTTTCTATATGTTCTTACCGTGAAAGGTTTCTCTTAAATTAAGTTAGTTGTTGTAATAGAAAAACCATGAAGTCTACTGTAAATTAGTTTAGGGGGGGGGGGGGGGCAATGAAAGTCCTCTCTTCATTGTTTGAATTCGCCCTGTTTCGCCGCCGTAGTTAAGCTAGGCTAAGCAATGAAGGAGTTGAAATTATATATTGAAATTGAACGCACGTCTTTTCGTTTTTTCGTACAATATTACAGCCACCGCAGTTTTCGGTTAATAGTAGTTCAATTAGATAAACTAGTCTAATTTTTTCATGGGCCTCTCCGGACAGTAATCATGAAAAAATTAGATTAGTTTATCTAATTGAACTACTATTAACCGAAAACTGCGGTGGCTGTAATATTGTTCGAAAAAACGAAAAGACGTGCGTTCAATTTCAATATATAATTTCAACTCCTTCATTGCTTAGCCTAGCTTAACTACGGCGGCGAAACGGGGCGAATTCAAACAATGAAGAGAGGACTTTATTGCGCTCCCGCTCCGCCCTAAACTAATTTACAGTAGACTTCATGGTTTTTCTATTACAACAACTAACTTAATTTAACAGAAACCTTTCACGGTAAGAACATATAGAAAAAAATGCATCGTAGTACTTATAATTATACTTATTTGATTTATATATTTTCTTTATAGATTGGTGACATCACAGACTGAAACTACAGTGTAAACAATGGTTCTGCAATATTTGTTTGAACCATTCTACGAGTGAGGCAGCAGCCAGTCGTCATCACGAGATCTGTAGCAAGGTGTGTCAACTACCCACTGGAAAAAATACAGTTCTTCGTTATAAGAACTATCAGAAGGAAGTTAAGGTACCATTCGCCGTCTACGCTGATTTCGAAGCCATTCTTCAACCGAAGAATGAGAGTGTGAGTGATAAAATGATAGATATTAATTTACATTTATCTATTTCATATGCATACTTTATAAAGTGTGCATATAATAATGAGTTAAATAGTAGTTTTAAGTTAGAAACAAGTGAGAGGGCCAGTTCAGCATTTATAGAAAAACATAGTAGAAAATCTCACAAATATTTATGATAGGTATTTATCTAAAAATGTTCCTATTAAAATGTCTTTTGATGTCGAAGTTGAGTTGTACTTGAAAACTGATGTTCTGTTATTGGCAGACATCTTTGAACATTTTAAGCAATTATGTATTAGCATATACTTTCTAGACCCTGCTCAGTTTTTCACTACTCCAGGTTCGTCTTGGGACGCTATGTTGAAAAGTACCAAGATTGAGTTGGATCTACTTACAGATATTGATATGTATAGGTTCATTCAATCAGGTATACGTGGTGGTCTAGTGCAATGCACTAAAAAATACACAAAAGCAAATAATAAATATCTACCGGAATATGATGCAACAAAAGATTCTTCATATCTGATATATTTAGATGCTATTAATTTATATGGTTGGGCAATGTCACAACCGCTACCATATGGGGGGTTCGAGTGGTTAGCTCTACATACTCTAGAGGACTTTGATGTCTCTAACATAGACGATGAGTCTGAATATGGTTATATTCTTGGGGTAGATCTGGAATACCCCTTTTCAGTTCATAACGATCATAACGATCTTGCGTTCTTTCCGAAAAAAAAAATCCCACTTATGTTAAGACGTTAATAGCTGACTTAGAACATAAGTCAAACTATGTTATCCATTACAGGATACTAAAACAGTGTCTAAAAAAATGGGTTAATTTTAAAAATAATACTTGCTAAGAGTAAATTCCAATACATGAAGATCTTGCAATTAAATTTGATACGTCCGATTATCATTCGGACCTGTTAAATAAATACAGCTTTATCAGCGTTAACAAGAAACGCTTAGGATTTTTTAAGGATGAGTTGAATGGAAAGCCCATGAGTGAATTCGTAGGCTTACGTTCAAAAATGTATTCATTTCTTGTTCCTGGTGGTCAAGAAGTAAAAAAAGTCAAAAGGGGTTAAGGCAAGTTGTGTTAAACGAATCGGCTTCGCTGATTAAAAGAAATGTTTAAAAACTGGTGAAAAAAGAGAGGTACAATAATAAGATCAGTTAACTATGTGCTTAAGACAAGTAGAATTTCAACGAGAGCAACAGTCGCGCAAAACGCGACAGTGGGATACCCTTCGACCTATGTTCCCGTGTAGTTTAATTTGCATATTCATATGCACATGCTTTGAAATTAATCCCGACAGAAGGCGATCGCGCTTCGCGCTCGCCCACCTCCATTGTTAGCTGACAGAAGCACTTGGTTTTATGCTCATACTTTCTTAAATAACTTCTTTGAATATTGTCCGATCGGATTGTTATTTGGATACTACGTACATATTTCATTCAACTTAGCTATCCCGACAGAAGCGCTCGCGCTTCGCGCTCGCCCACCTCCTTGTTAGCTGACAGAAGCACTTGGTTTTATGCTCATACTTTCTTAAATAACTTCTGTGAATATTGTCCGATCGGATGGTTATTTGGATACTACGTACATATTTCATTCAGCTTAGTATATGTTAAAGTCAGAAAGTTGTATCTTTTATACAGCGCTAACAAATTGAGTTCAAAAATTAAATTATTGATTTGTGGGGGCGGTGGGCGTGACACCTAACATTTGAAATAAACTTGATCTGTGCCGAGAATATAGTAACCTTTATCCCAAATTTCTGTGTGTTCATCTGGTCAGACGGACATCCGGACATCCAGACAGACAGACATGGCTCAATCAACTCGGCTAGTGATCCTGAGCAAGAATATATATACTTTGTGAGGTCTGTCGAAGGGTATAAAAATAGTCTGAGATAGCAAAGATGATAAAAGAGTCATAGAACCAGATTTACATAACACAATGGCCTATGGACATTATAGGCTACAGAAACGTAAGGTTATGGAAGAGATAAGATCACATGAAGTTGATATATTACTTTGCGCAATAAAGTCCTCTCTTCATTGTTTGAATTCGCCCCGTTTCGCCGCCGTAGTTAAGCTAGGCTAAGCAATGAAGGAGTTGAAATTATATATTGAAATTGAACGCACGTCTTTTCGTTTTTCGAACAATATTACAGCCACCGCAGTTTTCGGTTAATAGTGTTCAATTAGATAAACTAGTCTAATTTTTTCATGGGCCTCTCCGGACTGTAATCATGAA